>JACCGJ010006859.1:0-62417 GCA_013407085.1 Atriophallophorus winterbourni | reverse complement strand
AAGTCGTCGGCGAACCCAGCCCAAATACGTTTGCTGCGGATATGGATGATTTCATCAGCACTCATCCTTTGTACAACCACGTTAATGTTGCTACACGCTTTCGGAGTGGCGATTGTCCATCTTTACTCGATCTAGTGCTGACTAACGAGGAACTGATGGTAGAAGAAATTCATTATGAACCGCCCTTAGGGAAGAGCGACCACGTCGTCCTGACATTTTTTCGTTTCTTACGCCGAATTCCTTGACGAGGAAGTACCCCCGTTACGGGTAGTTACGGACTACAAGGGGTTTCAAGAAATTGTCACCGCTACCAATTTCAACCTCATGTTAAATGGCGATTTTGAGCTCACCTGGTCCAGATTTGTCTCCCAGTGGCACTGTCTACTGCAACAATCATCGACTTCCAAAACAGACAAACGACGTATCCTACGTACTTTCATTCGTAGTAGAACTCGTAAGTGGATCTGCTGCAGAAACGCTGCTTGGAGTAAGTTCCGATCGGAAGAGTGTGCGCGAAATTGGGAAGCATATCGACAATTATGCAACCACTGTACGTCTCTAGTGCGTCAAGATAAGCTGGATTACCATAACAAGTTAACTGCACGGTTTTTGAACAACCGAAAACTGCTATACCGTCATATAAATGACAAAAGAAAAGTGAAAACTGGAATCCCCCCACTGAAAATTGAAGGCGGCTCCACATCGACTTCTATGGAAGCCGCAAATACACTGAAGGATCACTACATGCCGGTATTCCAGAATTGCCGACCATCTTCGTTGAATATCACCCCACCCCCACCTAGACTCTCTACTATTCTGTTCACCGCTGAACGTGTATATAAAAAGATCATGCAGCTCCGTGAAAATTCATCACCCGGAGTAGACCGGATTACACCGAAAGCATTGCGTGCGGTTGCTGTGCAACTTTGTGAACCACTTTCCATGTACTTCCAACGTCTGTTCGATATCTCCCATGTTCCCAAAGATTGGAAACGGGATCATAATCCCGATATATAAAGGTGGAAACCGCAGTGATCCTGCAAATTACCACCAAGTCACTCTGCTCCCCGTGCTTTCTAAAGTCATGGAATCGATCGTGTCCGACTAGTTGATGACTTTTATGGAGAACGAAAACGCTGTCGAACAACATGGGTTTCGTCGCGGACACTCCTGTACGACAAACCTGCTTTTGGCCCGGGACAGCTGGACCAAAGCTGTCGACGCAGGCTACGGTGTTGATGCAATCTACCTGGATTTCTCCAAAGCTTTTGATAGCGTAAACCACGCTATTTTACTACAAAAGCTTGCTCTTCTTGGAATCGGTAATCCACTTTTGTCTTGGATAGCCGAATTTCTCCGCGCCAGAACACTCCACGTTCGCGTCAGACAATCACTTTCTGATTGTTTTTCAATACAATGCGGATTACCCCAAGGTTCTGTACTCGGCCCGCGCTTGTTCTTGATGTTCATCAACGACATTGGTGCATGTGTGAACTCACCGTTTTTAATGTTCGCAGATGATCTCAAACTCTGGCGAATCCTCTCTTCCCCAAATGACTGTGACGAATTGCAGATGGACCTCAACTCACTTAATAGTTGGGCAATTATGAACCAGCTACCTTTCAATCCACGAAAATGCCGATCTCTCCGCATTCGCCACCCCGGTGAACCTAGGTATCAACTAGGGGGCACCGAAGTTTCGGTAAGTATGCAAGAGAAAGACCTCGGTATACTGGTTCAAAGTGACCTCGGGTGCTCTGCTCACTGTTCATACGCTTCCTTAGTCGCGAATCGAAACGTAGGCCTTCTAAAACGAGTCTTTGGTTCTTTCGACCGCAGCCTTTCCCCCTCACTTCTTCACGCGTACGTCAGACCTCACCTAGAATACGCCGTGTCCGTCTGGTCCCCGTGGTTAAAGCGCGATATTCACGTCCTGGAACAAGCTCAACGGAGATTCACCAAAATCGTCAAAGGGCTTAGTTCGATGAACTATGAAGATCGCCTGAAGGCACTTAATTTGTTCCCCATGAGTTACCGCCGCATTCGAGGGGATCTGATTTTGGTTTTCGGGATTCTCAAGAATGCCAAACACCCGTGCTTCAGACTGCTTTCGATGGCCCCTAGTTCCGGAACCCGGGGACATGTCTTAAAGCTTGCCCATCTACCAAGTCGGCTAAACTGCCGAAAGTTCTTTTTCTCAGTCCGCACTCCTTCTGCCTGGAATGATCTACCGTCTTTTATTGTAACCTCTCCTTCCATTGCTATTTTTGAAGAACGCCTTGACTCTTACCTATATCTTTCTCAGAAAATTTGAATTTAACTTCGCACATTTCTTTTTGTTCCCGATGCTGCACCCATTTTCTCTTTTCCAGACCTACATACGAATTGACGCCAATCCATCCTCCCCTGTATTGACTACCTGTGCTTCCTCTGACCCCACCATTTACGGAACTTTGGTAACCGAAACCCAATTTCATGGACTCCACCCGACCCCTTGTGCTGACTATCCTGTGGTTCTATTTTAAGCTCTTGGCTTTTTGTACCAAAATATACTATTGACTATTGACTTTTAATAGTTCTTCTTCATCTTTTTCTTGATAGAGGACTGGGGGTCAAGCCCTTGTAAGCCGCATCTTTTTATATCAGCAAAATAGTCCATGAGAACCTCAGCTGAAGAAATCCTGTCCAGTGTTGCACAGCTTCGCCGTGATTACAGGTGTACCTTATCCACTAGTTGCTTGAATTGGTTTTCAGATCTTGCTGAAATAACCTCTTCCGGAAGCGCATTCCACAAGTTAACAATTCTTGTTGAGATGGTGAATCCCTGTGTTAGACGTAGTGTCCTTCGCTTTTGAAGCTTTAGAGCATGGTCACGGATTCTTGAGTCCGTCACGAGAGGGAAAAACTCACGCATCTCGTCACCATAAGCTACCAGTAATAGGCGACGAGTTAGCAGCAGGTCGTAGCGCACACGCCGGATACTGAGCGACATGAGGTTGAGTCGTTGAACTCTCCACATAAAGAATTGATTTCAATCCTTGTACTCGTTTCGTCGCCCGCTTTGCACTTTTTCCAACTGGTCACGTTCTCCCTTAGTTTGTGGATAGGTGGCTGGCAAACCATATTCCAAAGCTGGTCTCACGTATGTGGAAAAAAGCGAAACATTTGTGGATTAATCGCCGAGAACGACCGACTAATAGCCCACCATGCGCGCTTTGCAGCAGCAGCTTTTCTGTTCGTATCCTTCTTGGATTTAAATGACCGAGTCACAATTTTTCCCAGGTCACGTTTAGTATCAACCCATTTCAGTTGATGATCCCCGAGGAAGTACGCACCTTCAGGCGTGCTTGGCCCCAAAAGCATTACAGCGCATTTCTGTCTTTTTACAGGAAGCTGCCATTTTACCGTCCAATCAAGCAATTTGTTCAATTCGTTCTGGAAAACTGTATTATCAGCAGAAGAGCTTACTGTACCCCAAACTTACAGATCATCCGCAAAAATTAGACAAATCATATTTAATGAGTCGGGTAGGTCATTAACATATACTTTAAAAAGTAACGGGCCGAGAACAGATCCTTGCGGAACCCCGGAAGTTGGACGTGTAATCTGTGATTTGACTCCGTTAACCTTGACCTGTGTATAACGGTCAACAAGGAAGTCTTCAATCCAAGTTTGAACAGGTCCCTTTACGCCACGAGCACGGAGCTTGAGCAATAGACGTTGAAATGGAACACGGTCAAAAGCCTTACTGAAGTCAATGAATGCAGTGACTACCGGGTGGCCCAGATCAAGTTCAGCACACCAGTGCTCGCGAGTGGTGATGAGATTGGTTGCGCACAATCGTCTTGGCGTAAAACCATGCTGAGCAGATGTTAGCTGACTGGTTGTAAGGATAAAATCTTCAATCTGTTTTTTCAGCATGTACTGATTGATCAATCAAACAAACGAGTGAGAAGAATGATTGCCTGTAAGCTAGGCTTTATTCAAATCACAATTGGAGTATAGTGGCTGCAAAGAGAAAGAGTATTACAATAAGACTAGAAGAAGGTGATAAAGCATATAGCAGCAAAATTCAATCATAGCATTCTCCCCCGCCGAATATGAATGAGAGTATGGTGATAAACAGAAATGTGCAATATCATGCTTGTCTGTTGCGTAAATTGTAAGAATGAACTCTTTGTTGTTTTTGTATATGATCCTCGAGTTTCGATTCAGTTGCATCAGGTTGAGTTAAACGAGGAGCGAGGGACTTTGCGCAATCATCACCACCGAATTCAGGAGTTTCAGAATGTTCGTCAGGATTAACAGGAGTGTGTTGCTCAAAATTAGTAGGGCGAGTGGCCTGCAGACAATCGTTACCTTTTGGAGCTAGATGACGGATTGAAACTGTATCTTCTCGACCATCAGGTAAACGGACGTGGGCATACTGCGGGTTGCATTCTAACAATTCAACTTCATCAACACAAGTATCGTATTTGGAATCACGGGAATGTTTCTTGAGCAACACAATACCGGGTGTAGTTAGCCACGTAGGAAGGGTAGTACCAGTCGCTGACCGACGATTGTATGCGAATAGGCGTTCATGTGGTGTGGTGTTTGTCGCGGTGCACAGTAGCGACCGAATTGAGTGCAATGCATCTAGAAGGACCGTCTCCCATTGGCCAGTAAGGAGACCACGGGATTTCAGAGTGAGTAGAATCGACTTCCATAAAGTGCCATTGAGCCGTTCCACTTGACCGTTGCACTGTGGATTATATGGCGTTGTACGGCTAGTAGCGATGCCATTGTTGTGAAGGAATTGTCTTAGTTCATTAGACATGAAAGAGGAACCGCGATCAGAGTGTATAAAACCCGGCGTGCCAAATGTTGTGAAAACTACCAGAAGGCAATTGATGATAGTTTGTGATGTCATGTCAGGGCAAGGAAAAGCGAACGGGAAGCGGGAATATTCATCGATGATTGTTAGCAAGTAGCGGTTCCGGCTTGTTGATGGTAGTGGTCCTTTAAAATCGAGACTGAGTCTTTCGAAAGGCTGGGTAGCCTTTATCAAGTGGGCGCCTGTAGGTTTGAAGTATTGTGGCTTTATTTCACAACAGACAGAACAATCAGCAGTCATTTTACGGACCTCATCCAAGGAGTAAGGCAAGTTTCGCGCTCGAATAAAGTGCATGAAGCGGGTGACGCCAGGGTGGCATAAGTTATCATGTAGCTGACGCAGTTTTATTAATGGTTCCACAAAACCACATACGGCACGTGAAAGTGCATCCGCTGCTTGATTCTGTCGGCCTGGTCGGTAAACCACATCATATTGGTATTGTGACAGCTCTAAACGCCAACGTTGAATCTTGTCGTTTTTAATTTTACCACGCTGTCTATTGTCATACATAAAAGAGACGGAACGCTGGTCTGTCACTAGTCTGAATGGGTGGTTTATAAGATAATGCCTCCATTTCCTGACAGCTTCAACGATTGCACACGCCTCTTTTTCGATAGCCGAGTGGTGTTGCTCACTGTGATTCAACGTTCGTGAGAAGAAAGCTACTGGTCTACCACTCTGATTAAGCGTTGCGGCGATCGCGACGTCAGATGCATCAGTTTCTACTGTCAATGGAACCGCATGATCGATTGTGATTAGCAAGGCATCCTCGAGACGGCTTTTCAACTGTTTGAAAGCAGTAAGCGCAGATTCAGGAAGGGGGAAAACTCGGTTATGGATAAGTGGATATATAGTGTCTGAAAAGCTGGGTATCCAATGGGAGTAATAGGCAAACATGCCAACTGCTCGTTGTTGAGATTTAAGGTCGACTGGTGGTGGTAATTCTCTTAGAGGGGCCAGGCGGTCTTGGTCAGGTTTGATGATACCTTTGGACACCTCGTAACCGAGTATTTTGATAGAACTCACGGCAATTATACTCTTCGTATCATTGAACGTTAGTCCGTACATTTCTGCAGTTTTTAAAAAGTTGGATAGGTTTCTGTCGTGATCGGCTTTATCTCGCCCACAGATGACGACATTGTCAATGTACGCGAACGTGCCAGATAGTTTTTCTTTGATTATTAGTTCATCAATGATCCGCTGGAAACACGCGACTCCGTTGGTCACACCAAATGGAATTCGACGGAATTGGTAGAGTTTGCCGGCAGCTTCGAATGCGGTGAATGGTTTATCCCCGTCACGTAGGGGTATTTGGTGATATGCGCTCCGCAGATCTAGAGTACTGAAAACATTGTAAACAGCGACATTTTCAACTAGTTGATCGATCCTTGGCAAAGGGTAAGCATCAAGTTGCGTGAACCTGTTAATTGTCTGGCTATAATCAATAACTAACCGCTTTTTGTGACGTTCGCTGGTAGTAATTAGAACCTGAGCCCGCCAGGGTGAAGATGATGGCTCAATTATACCTTCTTTCAACAATTGTTCAATCTCCGATCTGATGAAACGCTCATCGACAAAAGAGTGGCGTCTGGATTTAGTGGCTATAGGCTTGCAGTCAGCAGATAAGTTTTCGAAGAGAGACGGAGGTGTGACTTTGGCTGCCATAAGTCCACATATAGAGAGCGAAGGTTTGGGGCCTCCGAACGGGATCTCGACCTTTTCGTGCATTTTCAAAAAGTCATGTCCAAACAGTACATCTGCACACAGATTAGGCATGACTGAAAATTTGAATTGTGGATAAACTGATTTCTTGTAGCGAATGGGTAGGTAAACCATGCCTTCGGTTTGACTCGTATGTTCGGTATTAGCAAGAGTTATTTTGTTTATACACGGAACTAGTTCCCAAGAGTTCTTACGAACAACCGAGGAATTTATGTAGCTCTCAGAGCTCCCAGTATCTATGAGAGCCTGCAGTCGGATGCCTTTGACGTAAACAATAATGATTGCATTAGACAGGGATACAGGAGCAGCGGAACAGAACAAAGCGGAAACAACTGAACTTGTCGATGGACGGTTACTTCTTGTGTCAGATGATGACAAACAAACTCGTTGAAAATGACCTTTTTTCCACATCCTTTGCAAACAACTTCTCTGGCAGGACATTTTGGTCTTGGATGCCTAGATAACCCACAAAAATAACATTTTGCAGTATGCGCGGCGGCAGTCACCTCTACAGGCGTATCTGGGTGTATTTGTGTTTGGTTAAGGGGGATATCATTGTTGGTGCATGGCAGCCTGTTAGCATATGATTCAGATTGTTTGAGAGCTAGTTCGAGTGATCTTGCTGTATCGAATGCTTTCTGGAAATTGAGTGTTGAATGTTCTAACAATCTCTGTCGGGTTGCAGTGGACTGAATACCGCTGATAAAGGCATCTCGGAGTGCATCATCTTTATACTGCTCCATACTGACAGCATTGAAATTACAATCCCTGGCAAGGTTTCGTAGTTTATGAGTGAATAGGTCGAGTGATTGACCGTCTTCTTGCTTGCATGTCGCCAATAGATGTCGAGCGAAAATTTCATTTTTCGGTTTAACATATAAGGCCTCCAAGGTGGAAATGGCTTCGGCGTATGTAGTACAATCCGCAAGTAAATCATATACATCAGAGGAAACGAAGTTGAATAATACTTTCAGCTTATCTGGTTCGAGCTCGTTCAGCTCATTGAGAAAATTAGAAAATGTGTTAAACCAGTGTTTCCAACGTTTAGCGGCGTCTGAGGCGTTTGGGTCAGCATTGAATTTCTC
The DNA here is from genome assembly GCA_013407085.1 of Atriophallophorus winterbourni. Classification (NCBI taxonomy): domain Eukaryota; kingdom Metazoa; phylum Platyhelminthes; class Trematoda; order Plagiorchiida; family Microphallidae; genus Atriophallophorus; species Atriophallophorus winterbourni. The sequence goes on along the minus strand of JACCGJ010006859.1, from coordinate 54,734 downwards.
AGGTCGCAGAAACCGTTCCATTTGCAAATAGTGATTTGAATAAATTGTACTGATTGATCAATCAAACAAACGAGTGAGAAGAATGATTGCCTGTAAGCTAGGCTTTATTCAAATCACAATTGGAGTATAGTGGCTGCAAAGAGAAAGAGTATTACAATAAGACTAGAAGAAGGTGATAAAGCATATAGCAGCAAAATGCAATCATAGCACAGCAGTCGTTTCACAGTCTTCCCAACTACGGAAGTGAGGGTAACCGGTCGATATTTAGCCGGATCACTGTTTTCACCACCTTTATCATCATCATCATCATCATCATCATGAAGCACAAGTCTGGAGCCAGACAAAGTGCCAAGTGTCGGGTATCATACACAAACCACTGGCGCTAATCTTCAGTTTATCCCTGAGGTGTGGTAGGTTACCTCAAGATTGGAAGTCCGGCATTGTCAAAGCACCACCCTTATACATTGGGTTGACAATGCTGGACTTCCAATCTTGAGGTAACCTACCACACTTCAGAGATAAACTGAAGATTATCGGCAGTGGTTTGTCTATGATACCCGAAAATACCTTTGAAAACATTAGGTGTATCGGGGAATCTTCCATTCATCAACGGGGCACGATTTTCAAGCGATCTGATTTTACCCAACCAACAGGTATCAACATTCGTTGATGGAGGGAGTGACCAGTCAATCGAGTCTGCAGACGTGATTAGACTGTTTGTGTCTAATTTCCAGGAGTTTCTCCGGGCATGCGTACGTATTCTCGGTTGAAGACATCGATTCCAAACGAACCATAAAGAACAGTGATCGCTGCGACCAATAGGGGTCTCGATCGACAAATTCGTAACATCGGAAAATCTGGGTGTGACCACCAAATCCAATATCGAAGGAACTTGTCCGACGCATATCCTCGTAGGATCGCTTACATTCTGCACCAAATTCAGCTCCAAAATCGTATCTAGGAATTCTTGTTTGAACGGTTCACCCCTCGAAACTAAATCCACCCAGTTTATATCGGGTGCATTCAGATATCAAAGAACGATACAGTCACCATTGATACCACACAGTTTGATTTGATCACATAACGCAGGAACGTAAGCGCCAGGTGAGCGGTAAATGACCCCAAGTGATGCAGCTCCAGAGCTAGACTTCACCTTACACCAGATGCTTTCGGCATTGCCAGCATCATGTTGAAACCTTTCCAATACTTCCACAATCAGGTGCTCTTTAAAGTGTACGGCAACTCCACCGGCAGATCTCGAAGCTACTCTGTCACTTCTGCCGAAAGCGCGGCGAAATAAGCCAGTGTTGCGATGGGCTGCTGCTGCGGCTCGTCCGTATTGCGTGGTGCAACCGAGATCGTTCTTGATGATGATATCGAGATCCTTTTCTTGTCGAACACTCTGAAGTACTGTTATACCCAAACTGTAAGCAACAGGATCTAAGTGTTGGATGGGTAGAACGCTACACTTGTAGATGTTGAATGGGAGATTATTCCATAAAGACCAGATCTAAGTAATCTTATAGGGCATGTGAATCCTTTAACGATTTGAGTAAGCGCCAGATTTTGACATCGTCCACAAATAGGAGGAACAGTGATTCAATGTTCTGGTTAATGTCATTGATGACAATGTTGAAGAGCCGGGACACAAGAACGGAGCCTCGTAGCAGACCGCACTTGATTGGGAAGTGGGTTGAATAGCAGTCACGAACACAGGGAGTGGTCGCGAAGAAAGTACTTCCAGGACAATAAGGATGACCCACAGGAAACGAGTTTAAGTAAAGGAATGTCATGACCGACGCGGTCGAATGCCTAGGAGAAATCCAGAAATGTTGCATCCACACCAATGCCTCTATTGATGGATCCCGTGCAAGAAGCAAGTTGGAAGTGTATGAACGCTTGGCGCGAAAGCCGCGTTTTTGTGTGAATAAAAGTCGATTAGTTTCAAGATGTGAGGCAAGGTGATCAGAGATTATGCTCTCCATGACTTTAGAAATGACTGACAAAGGCACAATGTGGCGATAATTTGCGGGTTCCAACCGGATGCCGCCTTTAAAGATAGGGGAGATAACACCGTTCCAAGATTAGGGGAGGGTATCGGAGTCCATACAACGTTGAAAACACATGGCAAGTAGATGAGAATATGTGCACTGTGGCTACTTTCAGGATCTTAGGGTGGGTGCCGCCGAGTCCTGTGAGGATTATTGCTGTAGACATGAAATCTTCTTGTTGACTGCATCAGGAGTAAACCTTATTTCCGGCATTTCTTATACCTCATGTGAGGGAGAAGAAAAATGGGAGGAGTTCGTAGGATAAATAGAGTTGAAAATTGGGCGTATTGTTCAGACAACAGGCTTGCATCTTCGGAGGTGGTTGATGTGCGACTGTTTGCGCTCACTACCTCTCTATTTTGCCCTTGATCAACTTCTCTGAAAAATTTTCAGATAACAGAAGAAGATGTGTGACCGGCATGTAATATGTGGGGCAACTAGGGTCCCAGGCCTTACCTGACTATTGATTGCAGTACGATTCCATTCAACGTTTAAAAATCAATATGACAATCTATCTGGTATGGCATATGGTATGAAAGCACAAGCCTGATCCAGGCAAAGTGCCGCACAGTCAGAAACTGCACGTGGGCTAAGATATTCTCAGGTTGCCCAGGCCTAGACAGTTATGAGGGGGGAAATAGAAATAGAAATCTGGTGCTCTATGTAGTGTACTCAACTCGCCTATGGCTCTGATAAATTGGAGTTTTATCAAAAGTCGAGAAATATTCGTTTTCTGAGTAGCTTTAGTTTTCTAATACTACAACAAGAGTAGCGGCGTTGCATATGAACCACTGTTGCTCAACTGAGGCATCACTACCTTCTAATTGTTCAGCAATATCAACATTGAGCTTTCGTTGGTAAGATTTTTCGAATGCTACAAAACTTGAATGTTTTCTAGAGGTTTACCTTTGTTTTTTAGCAGACGAACTCAGAGATTTTTACAAACGAGAGTGTGATCAGTGCCTGTGGCTTTCCTTGCTTCGGCGGCACTATAGGACTGACTAGGATACTTGATGAAACGTGGTATTGGGTAATCTCGTATAGTGGTTACGCTTTGGGGCTCAGTGCAAATTTTCGGAATGTCCATTCCTCATCACAAGTCTAGAGCCAGACAAAGTGCCAAGCAACATGAAACAGGAAAAGCAGATAAGCAAACGCGTATTAAACGAAAGCGGCAAGTGGAAGATCAATTATGTACACATTGTTTCTAAAAATGGAATGCTAAAGTGGAAATTACTAGTGCTGGTTACTTTACCGCACATGTTAAAACGCTGGAACGCCTGCTCCAAGTATATGACTGCTGACAACAGAAAGACCATTCTGATAAGTTGATGCCGGATTAGTCAAGAAGGTTGTCGGATTGTTTTTAATATCCACTGATGCCCCAAAATTCGGATCATTTATGCGATAAAGAATGAGTCTGTACAGCTTCGAGAATTTTAGCCTGTTCAATAGCCTAAGGCAGATTCATTGATCGCATTTCTAGCAAACAGAGGCGTACAGTGTCTGAATGCGTACCAGAGATGAGAGCAACTTCGACAATCTGATGGCGATGCTGTTCTGCCGTGAGTCCTTCAATGTTACACTCCGCCAGTAAATTGAGCTTTAAAAAGAATTGCTCAATATTCTGTCTGGGTTTTGTCTATACGAAAACAAGCTGTGATGGGCAAAGACCTCATTCGATGGTTTACATATGTTTTCTGCAGAACTTAATTGGCAGATTCATAAGCGATGTAGTTGATGAAGGCGTTTAGTTTGTTGGGTTTCAGTTCAGCAATTGAGGTCAGGAAGTTAGGGAATGTGCGGTATCAGTGAGTCAAATGACGCAAGCTTTATGGTGTCGAATCGATCTGGCTTCAGTCAACATTCCATTGATATTGATAACACGTTCGATAACTGTGGTTAGCTCAAGCGATCAGGCGTGCACTAAGAAGACGAAGGCTTGTAGTGTGATATATATATTGAACTTGAGAAGTTATTTTTGTGCATTCGTATGTGCTATCCAGTTGAGAAATGATAGCAAGCAATCCGCATCTTGTACAAGTTGATATCCTCAGAGCTATTCAATTTTGCGCAGTTATTCCGTCTTCACGATCATTTCATCTAGAGTGCATTTGGTGATACAAGAGTGTATTCAACAGTGATCTGAATGACATACAGTATGTGTAACAGCGCAATCACAATCTGAACGGAAGTTGAGTGAAATGATGTTAAAGTATCTATATCAACAATTGGGCGAGATAAATGCCCTATAAATTTGATAACATGTTACGGTGTAAGAAGCAAAAATACTTAAATAAACTCAAGTTGATATACATTGGATCATAAAGTACAGTAAAGTTTCGGGCTCCATGGCAATATAGCGGGCCACATTCACGTTCAGCCTATCTGATTCGGTTTATTTGATTCTCCGTTCTGCAATCACTGGAGTAAAACATTTCTAAGTGTTTTCTAGAGTGCTGGAATTTGGTGATACAAGCACATAAGCGGTTGTAGTCCACAAACTCAACTTAGTGATTACCGTTTTCACGGCGCTTCCCTAAACCAAATCTGCCGCAAATTCGGTTTGTTGCAGCATCTGCTGATCCAGTATGTGCATTCCAATCGGCGGACATAACTAATCTGTCATTTTCAATAACTACCAAAATGGATTACATTTTGGTCGGCAGATAGATACGGCATACAGCGAAACCATGGTATACATTTTCACGACGGGTTACTTAAACTTTGGACGCACTTCCAGCTGATCTGGTTGAAGCTAAAAGCTTGTCAGTGTTTAATTATGGTATAGACACGCTTCTATAGTTTCAAAAAGAAGCCTGTTTTCAATGGTGCATTCACCTTCCGGTTTTTCCATGACGATAGTAATCCACACCAGAACACGAAAGAACTCACAAGGAATTTTTTACACCTGCTCTAAATATAATTTATTGTATTGTAATAGTAATATTAAAATGATCCAACACATTTTTTATTATTGTGTCTCTCCATACCGATTTCATCGTTTTATCATTTACGTTCCCTCCGTATGAGCACATATTGTAGCAAAATCAGACTGGAGAAAACAAAATAAACGTGGTTTCCTGGTTATATCGGTTATGAAACGTATTCCTTTGCTTCACCAGAACAGTTCATCGGTTTCTCTTGTAATTCCTAGTGACTCGGGTCCCATTGCCTCTTCTCTGTTAGATTGTCCTCTACCGGTTTTGTGGTTTTGGTTTACACGGCTTACCGACGAATATGCACTATTTCCTTCGTTTCTCAGCAGCGACCATTTGTAGTCGTCTAGCTTGAAATAGCGGTAACCGTTGAGCTCTCGGGGCTGCTGGTGTCCAAATTCAACGCTGTCACAATCCCGAAACCTGCATTGATGTTTCATAGTATTTGTGGTTGCGCTTGAGGTGTTCATACCATTTTAGATAATTTGTTTCGCGATTTTGATGTCCCGGGTCTATTTCACCTACTATCACGATTGTACACGGATGTGCAATCGTGCAGCATTTCTGTGCTGTGCGGCTAACATCGTGCTAAATTGATTGGCCAACGGTGGTGAGCTGCATGCGGAGACACGCTGGAGTCTCACTACCATTTCTTTTGTCATATCTGTCTAGGCATGGGCAACCTGACAGTATCTCAGCCCACGCGCAGTCTATGACTGTGCGGCACTTTGCCTGGATCAGGCTTGTGCTTTCATACATACATACATACACATTTCTGGGTGACACATTCTTCCATGATATAAGTGCTTGCTTTGCGTAATTACTGAGAGCTGTCGGTACTACGTGCTGACCAGATACAAAAGATTTAGTATCGACTCTGTGGACGTTATTTGGTTGCTCAAACGTTAAAAGGTGCAGTGCTTCTGCACTGCGTGTCACACCTTGCTAAATTGATTTGCTAACGGTATTGAATTGCATGCGGGAACACGCTGGACTCTCATTGCCTTTCTCCCTTATATTTGTCTAATCCCGGGCACCCTGACAGTACCTTAGCCTACGTGCAATTTCTAACTGTGCGGCAATTTTCCGGGATCCAGGCTTGTGATTTCTTACATACATACTTAGTTTGGATCGGTACCCAGGTAGACTTACCTCAGAAAGTTGAGCAATATCTATCCGGTAGTCTAGTATAGAGATAATCGTGATGGCTCAAATATCCACATTCAGCGGTGTCCTCCTCCAGCATTTTTTGTACGTACGTATTTTTATGGATATAACTTGCTTACTTTTCACCCTAGCTGCTGGGAGAAAAAGAGGCAAGGGTGCGTTGCGTAAAACATCCGATGAGATCAGAATATCAGAAGACGAAAGCCCTAGAATTAGGCTTTAATCGTCTAGAAGAAGATTACTGTAAGATGCAAAATAGGAAGACCGTTTACAACAAGAAACGGACACAGTATGATATCACTCGTAAACTGCATCGCACATTTGTAATACAACTTTTAGTTTTCGAATAATATAATCAGATTATTGTATTGTGTCACTCACAGTCCCGCACTTATAATATGATTGTTTCGCACTGATCTCGGTTATTCCCGCTTTTAGATTTGTATGTCTTCTTGATATTGCCTACTAATATGCCTGTGTCGACTACCGATCTACTAGAATCAGCCGCGGAATCCATCGCCATTAATTCAGTATGACTTTTGCGTTATTTCGAATAATTATCACAGAATGTCGATCTGAGGGAGTATGCCTTGCAGGTAAACAAGGAGCTGGTGGATTTAGAGAAGACCCTCATTGACAAGTGTAAGTTATCCCATAAGTTATTTTCTTTCAGATGTTTCTGTTGGTCCTGAAGTTGCCCGGCTACACAAACAAATCACTTCTTGCGATGCTATTTTAGAGGCAAGAATTCATTTATTTACTCTATCCTCAGAGAATGGAATCTATTTTATCTAATTTTCATAAAGATTTGGGAACAATCAGCTCGGAAATTCAAGACCTCCAAACGCGCTCATACGTAATGAATAAGCGATTACAAAACCGTCAAGTAAGTTAAAAATTTATTCATTCAGATAGGCTGTACGATGCGAACTCAGCCAATTTCTATCTGACATGGTTATACCAGAACATTTAATAAAGTGAGTTTCTTAATAAACTCTTGCAAACGTTTTGAGTAATACTAGTTCCACTGTACCTGTAAATCACCGTAACAAGCTTTCATCATCTTCAGCATATGAGATGAGCCGCTCCAACTAAAAATGTTTGGTTTTGGACGCCAATTCACTCTTTGGTTTCAGTTGTGTTCCTAATTTATACCGTCTTCATTTAATTGGCGTCTTTCAAAAGTTTGTCAAGCTGTAGTTTCTTTGTGTATCTACAGACACATATTTTCAACGGCTGTAACAGAACAAGAATTCCTTGAAAATCTACATGAATTGGATCACAAGATCAACTTTTCTCGCATTCAGTCGATGTCGGATTGTCGATCTTCGGATGATGTCCATTTGCTGTTAAAAAAGTTGACTATAAAGGTAGTTTAAAAATGATTGTGAATTGTACATTGATTTTCAATGTTACTTACACTCTTCAACGCTTTATATTTTCTCTTGTGTCGGTTCAAGATTCAATAATTTATGGTATAAAAAAGCTTGTAGCTGTACAACACCATATGATATTCGTATAAGCACACACACACACACACACACATATATATATATACTATATATATATATAAAGATCACTGAAAGGAGTGTAACTGGGCAGTAATTTGCTGGGTCAGAACGAGTTACACCTTTGTAGATAGGGGTTATGATTCCTCTCTGCCAGTCTGTCGGTACAAGAGTGATTAAATAACCCACAAAGTGGTTCACACAATTGACTGCGCATAACTAGGATTGCAGGTGCGATTCCGTCAGCTCCCGGGAACTTCTTGGTATTAAACCTGCGTAGGTTGTGCTACCCTATTTTGGAATTGATTCATATATCGCTTATAGTCTCCGGCATAAGTGGTTCTGACTATTCCGATGATAGTAATGCATCCTTGGGGTTGGAAACTCGCGAATAAAAACTAGCTAGAGCGTTAGCGGTTTCCAGGACAGAATCAGTTAGTCCGTTATCTGTTTTGATCGGAAAAACATCGGGTTTCAACTTAAACGTGTTGTTGTTCGATAATTCAGTTTGGGATTTTGCTGCATTCTTACTGCCAGTTGAGTCTGATGATATTATAAATTAACTATTTCGGCATCACGCATTTTCTCGCACACAATTTACAGCACGTTGCTCACATTAAACCACAATTTACTTCAAGCTCTACTGTCGATTGCTCGACTAAGAGAAAAGTTGTTTTTTCCGCTGCTGATTTGAGATTAAACCGGTAACAGCTAAACAGTATGTATGTAGGAAATAATAAAATCATAGCTCGAGCCGCACAAATTGACTCAGGTGGGTTTAGATTTTGTCAGGTTGCCTATGCCTAAATTGATATAAAACGGAAAATGTCAATCATGAATCAGGCTTGTGCCTCATACATATATATTCACACATGCAACTCATTGTTGATGATAAATAAAGTTTGTACCATATTACATGCTTATTGCTGAACGACTGCATTAAAAGAATCGACCTCCTAAGATTTAATTATGGTTGGTGCTTCTTCCACGTCACTGTTGTTCAGACAGAGCAATTTAGGTTCTAGACCAAAGCATGCCACGGTGCAAATGGGTCTTGTAATCATGCTCTGTTGCTCTTTATGGTGCTGAAGTGTTACCCGGATCTCACAACAGCCTGATCCTGGAAAAGTGTCACGCAGTCACACAGCACGTGCTCTAAAATACTGTCACGCTGCCTATTTTCCTGACAGGTACAAGATTGAATATAGAAATCGGAGTGAAACTCCAGCGTGTTTCGGTATGCAGCTCGCCGAGTCTAATCAACCCTGCAGTATCAGCTCATAAATTTCTCTTTTGATTATGCGACATTGCTTGATTCGATGCGCATGAGTTGCTCCTACTTGCTGTCGTACTATCCCTATAAAATGCCGTTTCGTATTTCACAGCCATTTCAATTCACATGCTAAGTTTGTATTTATTTCATCGTCACTTTTATCTGTCACTGAACTTATTTACTTTCAAACATCGATTTCGGTCCATAACGTGTGACAAACTCACTACTATATGAATTGCTTCTGTCAATTTACTGTTTATCTACGAGTTAGGGTTAACGTGCTATGTAGCTTGACACAGTTGACTTTCTCTGATTATCCTATCTATACTCCCCTCTCCCCGGTCTTCCTGTTATCCAGCTCGACAGGAATATCAATATCAGGCTGTGAGCAAAAGGATTTCGTGGACTTATTACAAAAGAGAGAGAGAGAGAGACCATATGAAGAGAGAGAGATAGCGAGATGCTCAAAGACGGACGGGTTGATAGATATATATATATATATATATATATATCTGTATGCTAAATTTCTTTTCAACATTTCCTATCTACTTCTTTCCCAGCTTCTACAACGAATTCTTGCTTTCACATGATCGTGAAGTCGCCGCTGAAATTCGCAACGAATACGTAAATACGATGAATAAAGTGTATTATTCCTACTTCAAAGCCTACTGCTCCAAGTTGAATAAACTGCAGGTTCGGTTTTCCGTTGCTTTCCTATGAGCGTTCTTTTTTCTAACGTTGTTCACTTTCGTTTCTTGGTAAGTAAACTTTTTAATTGTCGAATTTCGGGTAAATTAACCTGAGCACGCTCTCACCCGGTACTTGCCCTAGACAAGTCCTTAAGCAGCGTACATCCAACGCTGTGATGCATCGACCACCAGCTGTAGGTCGCGTGTTTTCATCCGACATAGCCCTATTAGTTTCTGTCGCTGATGCGGCATTCATCTTCGAATCCGTGACTTGTGAACCTACTGCATTTCTTTCTTTCGGTTATTAATGTTTACATCCCACATCAAAAGACGAGTGTACTGTTAGTTTTATGTGCTGCCCTACTCCGTTTCCAATCGCTTCAAAACCTACTAACATCGAGAAGAAAATTCCCATCGGTCAAGTATAGTTATACCAATGAGTCGTTCTGCTCTTTTCTCTTCAAAAATGTGCAAAATTATTACTTTGCTATCTACCTTCATATTTTTATTGATATCACAAGCCATACTATAGGCATTTACCGTTTTAAACCGTGTGACTCTTTCATCTTCAATGAGAAACTCGTTCGTAATTCTCAACGGTGGTAAGACCATAACACAATAATATGCAAAACTGGCGAGGAATAACTGGACTTGAAAGCTACCGCTTCTGTCGAAGATTAAACAGGTACGCGAAACTATATGCATAAACTTCAATTGAACCGCCCTCAACACGTAGAACGTTATCGCCACGGCAGCTTAGGACTTTCACTGCCATGCCTCAACTTTTTTTGGCGTAGCCTACAAAAACCCTCTTATGCCACTTTTAGCCTTATATATCCAATGTACTTTTGGATTCCGTGTACTGCAGCTAAGGAGAGGAGGTACTCACACTGCGAACATATTAGTTGTTGGTGCCCGCTATGGAATACCTTCAACCCAACGAGACAGCCTGTGCTTAGTGTAATAATTAACGTACAATTATTCTCTGTTATTGTCTCGTCAACTCCAATTGTTTATACACTGTCTACATAACTGGCTACTTCAACTTCCTCTAGCTTTTCAGTCATGTTTTTTATCTTATTAAATCCTACGATTAAATTCATTTCTACCAAGTCGCTGTTGGGCATTATTACATTGTGAACAAGTTGGAGTTGTTTTTCCCCGCTCTAATCCGTCCGTAATGTGAAAGACCTGCTAGAGACAGTGCTGATACATGTCAACTCAGTGGCATCGCACTCAACCGTAGCCATCACATTAAACTTTCGCGTCATAATACCAGATATAACTGTTGGAAGAATATTTATCAAGCCACTGCAATTGGCTTGTTATATTAAAAGCACTAAAAGCTTCTCCAACGACGTTCGCATTGAAATGGACCAGAGAATTTGAATATGATTTCGGCTCAGTGAATGAGCGAGCAGAAACTACTCGGCATGCCCTCCCAATTACGATTTCGTTTCCAACTTGAGATCGTGGTGATAAATAACCCGTGCTGTCCAAAACGTTGGGCATATGCGGGTAAAAAAGCTATGCTTTACAAGACCCACGAAAATGTGCATCGGGTCAAATGGTAATAAATATCAAAATATTGTTAGAGATTATTGTCAAACGTGAAAAACATACATGTCCATGTGGGCATCTAGTGATTTCTTAAAACGTCAATGGTTGCAGATTGTACCACACGAGTAGGTAAACTGTTCCACCATTGCACATTGCGAACGGAAAATACATATTTGCGACAGTTCAACTCGGTATGCTTTTAGTAAAGTTTAGGTTGGTGTTATGTGAAAGATGAAACAAACGACTGCAACTATGATGTGTTTGATTACGCACTGTCAAAATGAAGATTAGTGCTCCTCGTTGCCGTCTGTATTGAGCCGAATGCAATTTCAATATTTTAAGTCGCATTTCGTATGAATAATTAGAAAGTCCCAGGACGAGTTTTGTCGCTCTGCTCTGCGGGGTTTCCAATAGCTGAGTATCTTTTTTCAGCCAAGGATCCCATGCCGGTATAGCATATGTGGACGAATGTATGTTGAAATCAATTTGCAGATAATGCTGGCGTCAAACTAATCTAGGACTCTGTTGTCTGTACGCTAAGCATCGAAACTGAACATGCCACTATTTTGCGCACTAATTATTTCTAAGCCTCCAAGATGAACAATCTCATCCCCGCTTGAATTATTAATAATAATAATGTCTAAACTTTGTGTGTTGTGTTGCTCATATCCCCATTCCTTCTGCTCCACAACTGGTTTCTGGTTTCTTTATTCTCATCTCTGCTATTTTTGTTCGAGGCAAATATGGTTGTTACGATCAAACACGGCTTACTTTGTGGCCAATAGGCATCGGCGACAGAGGCCACTAGACGTTTGACACAACTATCATTACCAAAAATTTGTTGTTAACATAAACGTTCCACAAAGACCTCAAAAATAACCAACACCCGATTGTGATGTGATGAAAGCAGATGAATCACCGATGTAGCGCACAACATATTTTGTGGAAAGATTTTGGGGCATTCGATTCATTCATCCCTCTTACTTAACATAATCTCGTTTCGGACATACAAAAACTCGACAAATTATAAACCCAGGCTAGTCTAGAGAAGCATGTGGTCTTTATGGTCACTTTGTTCGAAAATTATTTATTCGACGTACGCATTATAGGTAATAATCTTTTTGTCTATTTTGCTTGAGTTTCCGTTCGTTTACTTGTGTCATGGAAACTGTGACGTTTAACGTTATATATTTGTTAAAAGCGAGGGCAAAATGACCGAAGCAGTACCTCGTTTTTCTTTGCACACCTTGCTATGTGCAACAGCGAAATCGATCTGATTTATTATGCGCTTTGCAATCGCTTTTTATTATGGCCGTAATTTATGCGCTGTGATACTACTAGACTCTTCATTCTGAAACTAGGGAACAACTTTGATCGTCATCCATTCACAAAGTGACCTGACGTGCGGTTGGATTATTTTGAGCTCCGACACTTTTTGGTATAACTTTCATACTTTTCATCCGATCAGTGTGATTTTTGGAAATCCTTATCCAACAGTTGCTTACAAGCGCATCTTGATATTTCTGTTTCATCATCAGCATAATATAGCAATCGACAGCTCCTTGTTTGTTTACTCATTGATTCTCTGTCTCAGTTCACTCAGGACCATATTTGCGTTTACATACTCTTTTTGATACGATTTGGCTTATTTTTATGGGGGTTATTTAGTACATATCACATTGCCTTGCTGCATTTGATTATAGCCAGATAGCATATGATCTATTTTGCAATTTTTATGCACTCAGCTGGAAACTACATCCGAAAAAGACATTTTGCTCGGCAAACGATTTGATGAGCAACCGGGTTCGTCGGTTATGGGAGCTATTGGGCTTAGTGGTGCCGTTGGAGCATCGGCTCCAGCCATGGGAACGAGCATCCGGGCCGGTCTTTTCGGTCTTGGAGAACGTGCATCACGTGTACTAAGTCAATCTAACTTGGAAGCTACGGTCATCTTACCTCATGTGGCTACCAAAGCTGATGCCAAGGTACGTTGTTTATATGCTCCAAAGGTGATCTGCTCCGGTCACATTGCATCAAATTTATTACCACGTTTCATGAGGTACAATCGTGAATGCACGGCAATATCATCGCTATTAGCATTTTTCGCTCAAACGAAAGTTCACTGTGTACATTCTGTGGAATTTTACTTAACCCTGGTTAATCACTATAGCTAATGAGCAATATTAGCATAGAAATCTTATAGTAATGTCTGGGCGTGACACACATCTCAATTCACATATAATCTCTCTGACTCCATGCCAATGTCTGACCACGGGTTTTTCACTTCATACACAGTACGTGTGTGTTCATATATTCCTATACAATTTTAACGTTCTACTCGTTTTTCTCTTGGTTAGTTTCATAATACACATTGTTGGCTAAATGTTAGTTATCACGTGTTACTGGTCTATACGTTTAATCTCTTAGTGCATGCGCCCATTTGATCTGTACCAAAGTTTGCTCGAGCGAGTAGTAGATGAGAAAACAATCATTACTAACATTCAAGTTTCACGTATTTTCTATTCGATAATCGTGACGCAGTTTTTCCCAAGCATACGCAATCACGCTCTCACGCTCTCTATCTCTATATATATTATATAGATATATATATATACTATATATCTAGAGATAGATAGAGAAGAGAGAGAGATTTGCACAGTTTGATACAATATTGATGCCCATCAAAAAGCAGCGGCATTTATTGTCCATTTACAAACGTCATTTTTCTTCTTCATGTGGGTCCTGTTTTCACATGTTTTCCATTGCACGTTATCTAATCAAGCGCGTGTTCCACTCTAGCCATAAATAAACCTTTTGAAGCCTCTCTTCCGTGTTAATGACTTACCTATTCGAGCTCACATGCTTCATCCACACTTTGTACCCTAACCAACAGTCAACAGATTTCAATGACTGTCTGAGGTTTGCAATTTCACTCTTCAAAACGACCGTTAAAATGCAACTGTGGTGTTTCCACTACCTGCAGAAAAGATGAAATAGTCGAAAACCTCCAGCCACGAACATCTGTTCGGAATGTTTAACATTAATTTCCTTAATGCAGTACTGCCCTCATAGAATTGATGTTGATCGATCGCCTAAGTCACGTTTGTTTCATAATCCCGTACGTTTGTGTTGTATAGACAGTTAACGAACTATCGATTAATCATCAATCAAGATCGATAGTAAGTGCATATTGTGATTATCGTTCACTGTACAAACTTTGTGATATTCATTGCGTTCGGTCAATACATGAGTTCAGTTACGGTTGTGTTTTATCGAACCCACGGCTGGGCCAATAGTTGCACATCACAGATATAACAGTCTGTCAAACGCCTGTATAACTTTCCTGCTCCAATCTACCACCAGACATCCCACGTAATTAAACTGCTCCATGTGATAGATAATGTGTTGCGCTTCGATGACTCGTGATGCAGCGTTAATCACGTCACATCCGCGCTTGACATCCACTTGTAATCTGCTTCACATTTCATCATCGAGACCAACCTTCCTAAAGTTAATCACGTTCACCTACTAAGCTTACAACACAATTAATCAGACTCCTTTAATACGCACACGAGGAAGTATAAAATATATTCATCCTATATTCCGTTACTACAACACTGCTCACTTTGTCTATAACGGTTGTCACTTTGATCTAACTTGTCAATCGATCTCAAGCCCTCACCACATGGGGCTCGTTTGATCGACTTTGATGAGTTGTATATCGTTCAATAGCAGCTGACGTTGTCCATCTGGAGCTTATTCGTGGATGTTGTCGCTCAGGCCATTCTCATGCAATTCTTAAACCTGACTTCTTTCGTGTTTGGCATTGTTGTCGTCATTCATTCCTGTGCTTCATGCTCGTGTGTTGCACCGGAGGGTAGTGCATTTGTTACCATCGTGAGAAGCTGTGGAGTTTCTGTTATTTTTTAATTATTTCGGCTACCATTTTTTTTCATTTTACACTTAGTTTGAACTTAGATGGACTCTTACTAAAAACGAATAACTCCATCATGCTAATTTCCGGCCCAAAATGTTGTTATAGATATTTCGGTGTTGGTTTTCACTAGCCTTTCGGTAGAGTTGTGTGGAATAAATTGTTGCCAAATACTTGACTAACTCCTCGCGCTTAGTTGTGCCTGCGTTTGTTGTCAGCCCTTTGCAACTGAACTCCATCATAATTTATATTTAAATTCATTTTCAACTTACATAACATGTATTCATACCCATCGCAACTGTTCATTGCGTGTTAGAGTGTATTAAGTATATCTTAACTTTTTTCTTTTTGGTTTTCATTTTAATCGTATTCGCTGTAAATCCTCACTGGATTGTAATTGGGGAATGTGAGCATCACAATGCATCCTTCACTAAGCTTGTCGCAACACCCCAATTACTATCTCAACTTTGAGGAACGCAACTGTATGTTTGTTTATTTCTCATTGTTTCAGTACCCGGTTGAAGTGATCTTCCGTTCCATTCACTTTGCGCTATTAGACGCAGCTTGTCGTGAATATTTCTTTCTCTCGGATTTTTTTCTACTAAGTCCCAGCGGGGAGGGCTCAGCTGGTCAGGCTTTGGCCAAATTGTTCGAGTCGGTGATGGGCCGTACGCTTGGCCTGCTGCAAAAGCACGTGGATTCCCATATTATTTCAGCGGCTTCACACGATGCTTTATGTCTTTTGATATGCCTTCAAGTTTTACATGCCTTGTTACGTGTTGCCGCTGAGCGTGGCGTACCCGTGATGGATAAGTAAGTTTTAAATTGTTTTTCTTAGCGATGTGATTTTATATTACCAACCATTTACGAATTCGATTCAAGTATTTTGAGTCTCGCTAAATTATAAACTGTTCTGCTATTACCATGTCAAATATTCCAAATAATATTGAACACTTGTAGCTCTGGTACAGAATTGTAGTTCCTGGGTGTTCTCCGATTTGGTATACCGGTATGTGCGCCAGTGTATTTTTTTATGTGTCATAATTTTTTACCAGGTATTATTTTATATGAAAAAAACAAAAACAAAACAACCAAAAAATCGCATGCAGTGAAACTACAAAAACAAGCTGCTTTTTGCGCATTTGCTTTTACATATTCCGCTTGCTTGCTTTCCCTTTTTCACGCGATTGCTTATCTGCTTTTCCTGCTTCGTATTGCTTGGCACTTTGTCCGGCTCCAGACTTGTGCTTCGTGATGATGATCATACCGGTATGTGTGCGTTTCGTCGCACGTGGGCTAAGATACTGTCATGTTGCCTGAGTCTAGACAGATGTGAGAAATGAAAATAAAAATAAGTCAAACTTCAGCGTGTTTTCGCATACAGCTCACCATCTGTGGTAAATCAATTAGGCACGGTGTTGGCTGCACTGCACGTTACAGTACTGCACGATTGCGCATCGGTCACCAAACCAACGAAACTTCCTTCGAAGCGTTTTCCCGACTGAGCTCTTCCGCTTTTATTTCGTGTCCCTCGCATCAACTCTTGATTCGTTGGAGTCCTGACGGTGTCGTTGGGTAACCATTACTCTACTCCATTCGATATAGTGTTCCTCACAAGATCAAAGAATTGAGTGTATGACGTTGTTTCGTTTTTGGCATATATATATATATATATATTTTTGGCTATATATATAGTATATATGTAATATATAGGTTCAACGAGCCTTGAAACTGCTAAATTCCTCACACGTTTTATTGCTACGGCATTTGTTAATAAACTGAATCATATGTGAAAGTTATTGTGAAATTATTGTAATAGCTGAAAATTCGTGTGTACAAATAAAGCCAATTTCTTCTTCATATTTTACGCCGGATGTTTTAATCTTGTGTTCGTATTGTGGCCGTGCGCCTGGTTTTTTAGCAAGTGTTACGAATATTAAAGCTTTTCGGACAACCATTCTTCAGAAACAGCTTGAAGAATTATTTATCTTCTTTCTTGGGTTCTTTGTTACTGCAGTATGTCTTTGTTCAATTGAAGAGCACTCCGTGATCTCCGTGTCACCGAGTGCTTGTTTTTGTAGTTTGATCCGTGTGCGTTCCATCCAAAAATCACTGGGTGTTCAATCTTATTAATTCGTCTGCATGACGATTATATGGATTCCCACGCTCTCAGTCATTTCAAAGGAACCTAACCATCTTGAACTATTTCTCGTGACTCATTGCTTTTTTTGTTTGATATTTGATATTCACTTCTGGTTTTGTTTAGATTTGTGTGTTTGTTTGTATGGACTAAAGCGAGCTACCAGGAAGGCATTCATTATCAAAAATTCTTTGCTTTGATTATACCAGTTCGAGTTCTCACTCAGTACCTACTTATTTATCCATTCGTGCTATCGTGTTTCTCCTAGGTTCTGGAATACCATCATTGAGTCATTCTGGGTTCGTGTAACGGATCGTTTGGATTGCCACGTCGCTTCCCTGAAGAATGATTTCGATGTCAGCGGTTTTCATAACATGGCACGAGCTTTAATTCCAGCTAGTGCTACGTCTTCATCCTCTACGAACGTGACGCTACCTGCACGCGCGTATTCTTTGATCCGTCCACACCCAGTGGCACGCCGTTACGCGGAATTAGCCGCAAGTTTGCACTCCATTGGACATGAGTTTCCTGGTAGTAAGTGATCATGCACGCTTTTTGTTCGATTTTAGTTCCTGTCTACTAAAACGATTTTCGTGATAAGAGTACAGTTTTAAATGCAAACAACATAATGGTTATTTTTCGGTTCAAATAAAAATTAGTGATTTTTGCTTATGGTCATCCAGTCCAGCATACTTAACAGTTACAGTTCAATGTTATGAAAAAGCACAATGAATCACGACAACATGCAAGTTTAAACCATTCATTCACAGTGGTGGTTATGCTTCGCGAAACGACGTTTCTTAGATCAGTCGCTTACTGCACCCGGCTCCCTATGATTCGTACTCGTGTTTATCGCCTTCCAATGCACGCTTCGTTTATTCATTCTGCCAAATTTTTCTTTCATCGCGAACAGCTCTTTTCTATCTGAACCACACAGCCGCATGTGCGTCGTGCGAATAACTTAATTTTTATTTTGTCTCACACCTTTACTGAAAATTAAAATTTTTAAATATGCTTTATTTCGTTGAATGAACGTAAACCGCTCGCATCGTTTCAGTTATAAAACATTCTAATCGGTTTTCTCCGAAGAAGTGGAATCGCTTTCACCAGTTTGATAGTATGGCATAGCCGTTATTTAATACTGCTATGCTCTCTTTGCCATTCTTATCTTTCATGACTGTGAGGCTAACACCGTGCTATATTGATTGGCCAGATGTAGTAAGCTGCATGCTGAAACAGGCTGGAGTTTCACTACCATTTCCTGTTTTTTTTCTTCATCATATCTGTCTAGGCCTGGGCAACCTGACAGTATCTTCGCCCACGTGCAGTCTCTGACTGTGCGGCACTTTGCCTGGATCAGGCTTGTGCTTTGATAGTGTAAAATTAGTAACGATGGTAGTTGGGGTAATAATTGTGGCTCAGCGGTAACGTTTCACACTAGCGTCAAACACTGTATAAGGCAGATTTGGGAAGTCTGTTAATCAAGACCTGTCGGATGACTCGCAGAACAGCACCCAAAGTCTTAACGCAAGAACAGGAAGCACCAACATGACCGACAACAGTAATCGCAAACCCACAAGATTTCGGTTTGTAGATGAACCGCATGAAAACAGTTAGAAAGTCGATTTGTTCGAAACAAAATCAAGCGGAGAACGTTGTTAGCTATTGAACCAGATGTAATTTGTCAGGGTCGGTCAAACGAGTTTGACTTTTGCAAGTCCTGGAAAGGAACCTGATCGCCCGATGTCGTCTGAAAAGTAAACGGTTTGCTTAATTAATGTGTAGTGATTCAGCGTTCTTTTGCGTCGGGGGTAGATAATTTTTGACATAAACGAAAATTAACCAGCAAACCGTGATAAACCTCATATACAATATCCTAGAGGAGATGGTCGACAGCGCAATATGACGTATTACAAAAAACTACCCGGTCTCGATGAACCTGACCAAATCCCCGACAATTGATCAGAACTTGATACATTTTCCGGCTAATTCTACTTTTATCCTTTTTATTTCAGCTCCACTGTTTCCTGATCCGAAAGATCAGGCGGAACATTCAAGTCTCGTTAACCGTCGGCCCGCAACATCTTCCTTGAACATTTCTGATTTCAATGAGAATTCGCCCAAAGACAATTCTCGCCGCGCTTCTTCGGCGCAAAGCTGCTCTGTTGTGAATAAAGCACCACAGCTGGATCCACGTATTATTAGCAGGCTTGCGCAACTTCAATCTCAGTTTGAATCAGTTCTACTACGATTAGCCGATTCGTTTCCACGGCAGCGACTTAAATGCGTTTTCCTTATCAACAATTATGATCTAGTGATCAGCGTCCTCACTGTAAGTTCCCTAAATATTCTTGCTTTATGGTTGGATAACATTTGGTTTTACAGTAAACAAAAAGTTACATATTTGTATTACCCAATACCCATTTTCCAAACCATCTCCCGTAATAAGCGTTAGGTAACACTAATTGTATCAACTAAAAAATGAGCCTTATAGTTGATAATTTTAAAGTTGATTGAACGGTTCGAAGTAGTGTGTCAGTCCTCAACCATCACTTAAACGGTCGCGCCGGAACAGAGACGCACAGGAAAGGTTCAATATCAGGCGGTAATAACAGTATGATTCAAAGATTCCTCAGTATTATTCCGTGCTGTTTTATGTTAGTAAGGTTAAACTTTTCCCGTCTTAATTTCAGGAACGCGGTGGAGGCGATACACCCGAAGTAACGCGCTGCCGTGAAAATGCATCAAAGTACACATCTCTATTCATTGAAGGTGCCTTGAGCCCGTATTTCGAAAGCCTCATTTCCTTTATTCGTGACGTGGACATCCGCCATAGAACTACCGGTGCTGAAAACAATCAGCGTGGTGCTATAAATGAAGTCGGTCGAAACGAAGAAGGTACTTATCTTTTACTGTCGATTTGTATAAACTTGCAATTATGTTTTCTATTGTCCATTTTTTGGAGTAAATAGGTGGTAAATTAGGCTCTTCTGAGACTAGGTAGGTCATCAAATTTGATGTTATGTCTTATTATACGGCAGCATGCATGCACTTCCTTCACCAGACTCTCATATATCCGCTTTTCTAATTCATGTGCTTAATTTTATGCACTATAAAATTTTGTGTTCGAAGCCTGACTTTCTACTTTGCTTTTGTGCCGCTGGCTCCAATAATGGACTAACCGGCTTCCTTAATATCTGGACTCACGCCAGCACACACGCGACAATCAGAAGCGAGATCGTTACAAATTTTTATTTGGAGCCTCTCTCGATAGAAACCATTTCATTGTTGATTTAAAGTTTTTACTCCGCTTAATGTTTGAACTCCTCGTCATTATCATTTTCCAAATCAAATATTTGCTTATACAGTGTATCAAAAACGTGCGTTTTATTAGGATCTGCCAACATTTTAAATATTGTATAGCAGTTGAGTCTGTAAATATTTAAATGCATTGTGCGTGTTCACATCTGCTATCCTTGTTAGCTGCTTTTAAGTTTATGTTACGATGCATTTTCTTCCCTTCCTTTCATTGTATACACTGTGTATTTTGTTGTTAGCTTCCTTCGGTCGATGTCGACCATGATTGTTTTCATGTTCCACAGCGTTTAGAACAACTAAACAGTCCGATTTGAGAGTAATAATCTCTCCTACAGCGCTCGCAAAGATAGGCAATACTGTGTATTAAAGTCAAGATGTTTACTTCCACAGAGTTCGTGTACACCACTCAATCGAATCACGGGCTCATAGAATTCAGAAACTTAGCGCTCATTTGCTGTACTACTATTGGCATGACTGTATATCCTTGTAGTCTGCAATGTACCCAAACTCACCCCGTAGTTACGTGTTACTCCTAGTCGCAATAACCATAATCTGCAATACAGATATATCGAAAGTGAATGTAGAATAAAGGTCTTCTAGAAAAAAGAATGAAGATATTCCAACAATTTCCTTTATCAATATTTTGTTTTTTAGCTCGAGTTACGCGAATTATAAAAGGTTTCAATATTGCCTGGAAAGATTCTATCGATAAAATCCACGAGGAGATCATGATGGAATTTGCCAACTTTACTTTGGCTACCGAAATATTTCAGGTTGGTATTGCTTTTGTCACTTTGAATGTGTTGCCACCGCTTGTACCTTACGGCCAGTTTCAGGTTCTTCGTCTCTTTTCTTGTAACTCCTTTGTTGCATAATAGTGTCTTCCAAATGTATAATTGTAATTGTGCTCGCGTACCTCCTGGCTTGTTAAGCTACGAATTAGCTTGTCGACCAATATCCTGTGGCGAGTAACAAACCCACTTATTTTTTCCGTTTTCTTGAAGCTTATGAATTTTTAAAGAGAGCCATAAACTATAAACCTATCGACGTATCATTTACACATGACCTTACAGGCGAAGTAATACCTCGAATCATATTCAAATGCCTCATCTCCATTGCCATATACAGATCTGCCAAGTCTGGATAATTATGACCATAATCTTCTCCACCTATTTACTAATTGTGTTAACGATAGTGTAATTAAATTCTTAAATTTCACCTCAGATTTCTATGCTATTGGTAGTTTTGAGTATCTCTAGAGCCACAGATTTGTCACTGTTGCTAGAAACAATGACCATAAAACAGTTTTGCGGGATGAACATGTTACGTTCTTGATATGGAGCTAATAATGCACCGGATATGCTTTCCACAATATTGCCCAACCGACTATTGAGAGAGAAGACCAAAGCTTCAGAGAAGTTCGTATGGGAGCTCACTTCCAATAATAACAAACTTGGTTTACTCATCCATATATATAGGCTGAGAATGTAAAAGGAAATGACCTTGGAAAATAGCACATTAAAACCGTGTCAAGGACTCGATGGACCAATCAGAATAAAGGGCGAATATGATCAAATTATAATCATGTTTTTCGCGCCAAATAATTCAAATCTATGTTGACATAGTGTCAATATAGAGTCGTAATATCTTCAAAGATATTGAGTTTTTAGGGAAAATAAACGTCTTTTCCCATTAGAACAACATACAAGTCTTTGATAATTGCTGTCTCCACGTGATCGATGGAACAAGTCAGAACAGTTGACGCCTTACTTAGCCACACATGGTAAACTGTACGGTATCGACGCAAAATGAAACCTGTTCAATATATTTGGATGCTCTCATCCCCAACCCTTACACATCGCGACCGGTTTCTGGCTGTTTACCGTCATTGCGTTAAGACAGTAAGATCATCCGTGAAATAGTGGTGAAGTGGTAAACAAAGGTATACTTGTATGTCACGGTTAAATAGGGTTCCTACAAAAGACCACGATGTTCAAATACAGAATCACAAAGTGATTCTTGGTCGTACACTCAAGTCGCTTATAAGCGACCAATATATTTTTCGCCCACGTACCCATCTGTTACACGATCAGTTTCTGGCTGTTTGCCATAATCAGTTGGTGACACATCAGGTTCAGTGAGCCTTGAAACATTGGAATACTGATAAACAAAGTTATACTTGTATGCCACTGTTAAATAGAACCGCGATGCTCAAATACAGAATCACACAGTGATTCTTGGTCAAGCACTCAAGAAGCTCATAAACCTGCTCAAATTATTTTGCTCGGACCATTAAGTCCAGGTGTCAAAACAATCGCCTCCCTATCCTGATTCTGTTTATCGTGACGAGCTTCAACTGCGTTTGGTTTAAGCGGAGACCGTAATTCTGTATTCGCTTAAGTTTTTGACAGTGTGGGTCAGTCTAGTCGAATCCGTGCAACCCGAGCTTCTGGAGTTTTATTTAAGAAATTTGGCCGAAATTCGCCTTCACGCTAAGTGTACCGAGATTACCTGGTCTTTATTTCTGTGTGTGCGATGGTTTAATTCAACACTCATTTTATTGGTTGATGTCCCATCTCCCTGGCGCGCGCATTATTTCCGATTGCTTCGAAGTGTTGACCGCCAAAAAGCGATCAAGATTGTATCGTATAACTATGTTTCTAGTAAACATGACGACAGATTATTTTTGCCTCCAATATGTTCTAGTTTCACAATGCTTTAATCTGCCTAAGGTTGCGATTCATAAATGCTGATAATTCTTTCCGTCAGAATTCTTTCAGTAAACGTTTTACAGGAATGCGTGATATTGAAAGCCGCAACAAATCTGCCATGCTAGTGTCGCTAAGATGATTTACACAACTATTGAATGACTGTTCACTTCAAGGTGCAGACACCTCATTTCCAAGCCGGGACCAAGACCCGTATTAGAATATGAGAAAATGATAGTTAGTCTCCTGTCCGTTTCGGCATGTATGCAACTTTTGGCAAATCAATATAACAAGGTGTTACCTTCGCAGTACTGAAATACTGCACAATTGCAAACCTGTACGGTCAAAATTGAACATCCATGTGTTATTCACTTTAATTAAAGTCCAGTAATTGCTATGTACTGGCATCCCCAATGTAATTTGGATTTTATCATTTCGTGGTTGTATGACCACTAATCATTCCGAACTTTCTACCTGTCTAATTCTGTCCATTATGATTGTGATAGTGGTAAAGAAACTTTCCAAAAATATGTGAACACCGAATTTCGTCAAACGTGTCTGTCATTGCATCACATTTTAAAATGATTTCGTGGTTTGTCATGCAATCTCATTTTGACAGTTAGTGTATCTCGATAGAATCTCATTTTTTGCAGTTGAAAATATTTTTCATACGTGTACCCTGTTTATTTTTACCGCCGATAATGAATTGCGTACATAATCGCACTAGAGTCTCCCTACCATTTCCTCACCACTATCAAGGACTTAAAAGCGTGACACTATCTCAGCTCACGCGCCTCTTTGCCTTTGTTCAGTCTTGTGATTCAATTAATTATTTCTCATTGTTTAGATTTTACGATTTTAGCGATATCCTATTTCGCGTTCGGCATCTTGTTCAAGCTTGCCAATCACTATAAAATTTATCTGAGTATTTCCGATTCGTGTAGCGTTTTGGCACCTGTCGCTTATTTGTACACTTTTTGTTACATATCACGCCCAATATTCATGTTAGAGCTACTATCCACCTCCACTCCACCTTTTTTCGTCAGGCACTTCTAGCCCAGCTGGTTCAACACTATCATCGTTTTCAGCAAATCATGAATCAACCTCCTTACGCCAACCTGCCTGTTTGTAATGAATTGGTCAACATCCATCACTTGATGAATGAAATCAAAAAGTGCAAAACCTCTTTTTAAAAGCTATGGTGAAATTGTTTTTTCTTTTTGATGTGTTTTCACTGTCACTTCATTTTCGTTGTCTCCTGTTTTGTGATAATTCCACTTTTTTCCTTATACACCAGTTATCTACCCACAGTTTTATTCTTTTCGTAATTCAGCATCATGCCTTTTTGCCTCATCAATCGTTTAATATAATCACTCGATTTTTTATTTCGCTTCATGTTTTTTTTACTTGTCTGACTGAATAAGATGGATCTGAATGGAATGACAGAGTAGCTCTTATCTCAAGCAACGAATTTATTTTATTTTCGTGTAAATGTTTGCGACGACTACTGCAATGATTGATTGTTATTCTAGCTGCAAGTTCAAATATTGATGATTGTGGGATACCGTGACAAATTTAAACAGAAATGTAGACTTGTGATCAAAGAAGTTTTTAGTATGCCTTGTAGACGATTTGGTTGTTGTAACAAACGTATAATCCGTTTTACCATTTTCGTTTTCATTATCGTTCTGGTTCCTTAATCTTTTTTCACCGCGGACTTTTCTGCTGCACATTGTCGCTTCCAATGGATTACAATAACTTCTTTAGTTTCCAAGCT
This sequence comes from Atriophallophorus winterbourni, assembly GCA_013407085.1. NCBI lineage: Eukaryota > Metazoa > Platyhelminthes > Trematoda > Plagiorchiida > Microphallidae > Atriophallophorus > Atriophallophorus winterbourni. The sequence goes on along the minus strand of JACCGJ010006859.1, from coordinate 29,670 downwards.
AGAAAAGTGTTTAAGTCTGGCGTACCGCAGCTGTTCCTACCATCAATTTCTTTGGTATGATTGAATAACGGCCGCTATCATATTCTGGTTACTCTGGTATCTATTCATTAGTGCGTTGTCTGATGAGGCACTGGATGATGTCGCTTCAGTTCATCGTCGGATAATTGATAGCGTTTATATGAAAAACCTAAGGTCGAAATTCTGTTGGGACCATGAGTTATTAATCGCCAAATGAGTTTAGATGAAATGCTGGAATGAAGATCGTGGGACTGTTACAAATTCGGTGTACCGAAAACGCAAAGGTCGTTTTTCTGTTGGGACCATGAGTTATTAATCGCCAAATGAGTTTAGATGAAATGCTGGAATGAAGATCGTGGGACTGTTACAAATTCGGTGTACCGAAAACGCAAAGCGTGTTTTTCTGAGTGCATTTATATAATATATATATATATATATATATATATCTATATATTATATCTATATATATATATATATATATATATATATATATATATATATGCATATCCACCGGATGCCAATTATGTTTCAATACAGCCACTATCCGTTACCCGGGCTAAGGCTTTTGAAACTGAAAACTAGAAAACAAAGTTATACTTGTATGCCAACTGTTACATAGTTTTCGTACAACGAACCACGATGTCAAGACACAGAATCACAAAGTGATTCTTGGTCAAGCACTCTAGGCGCTTATGAATGACCATAGTAATGTGTTGCTCACATCCCCATCACTTACACACCACTACCGGTTTCTAGCTGTTTGCCGTCGTCAGGTGGAGAGAGTAAGATCAGTTTCAGTGAGCCTTGAAACAGTGGTATAGTAGTAAACAAAGTTATGCTTGTATGCCAACTGTTACATAGGGTTCGTACAACGAACCACGAATATAAGTATTTATGAGCATGTGGAATGATTCACGGGAAAATGTCCGAAAATACGAAGAAGCATACCTGCTAGCTCGGTTGTACACTGTTTCGCATTGCATGCTATTCTTAAGACTTCCACTAATCCATACGCCAAGGTCTTTTTCTTTGGTTGTCCATTCCAGTTATTTTGATTCAAGGTTGTATGAGAATGGGAGATATTTGCTATTTCGGAAGATGAATGGAAGTCTGTTTCGCCCAAACCAGCTGTTCAATATATCCAAATCGCTTTGCAAGCACAAACAGTCCACACTTGACGATATTCGTATCCAAAGTATAACATCATACGCAAAAAGAACCATTTTGGCTGTGACAAGTTTCGGAAGGTCCTTGATGCAGACCAAAAAGAAAACCGGACCAAGTACCGAACCTTGTGGGACACCGCTAGTGGCTTCAATTTCCCCAGACATCACACCATCAATACGTACAGTTGCCTTGCGATCAAGAAGGTTGCAGTTGATATTGAGGAATGGATTCTGAGGCTGCTTGTATTCCCGTTATATTCACATACAATTTTGACTCCCAGACAACCACAGAAGAACGAAAACCGTGCGTAGACAAAGAGTGTATTGTAATTAATGTGAGGTTAACAACAAGAAAATTTGAATTACAAAACTATTGATCACTATCGATTAAATATTTGAACCGTCACCACAGATTCCCCTCTTAGAGCGTCTAACAAGAAAAAGACGCTCGAAAAAAAACATTAGGTTATAAAACCGTCAAACTTTTGGGGAAAATTTACCTTGCGGCCTGAATGTGTTTGTCTGTCGGGTGGTTTGAGACACGAACGGACGTGTTGGTCAGTAGCAGACGTCTGTGGAGTAATGTTTCGGGTATTTGCTTTCGCTTCCGATGTTGGTTCTACGTAAGCGACTTTCAGACGATCGATACTGACAGTTTCTCTTGATCCATTTCGGTCAATTACGAAATACTTGGGATGCCTGCTGAGCACCTTGTACGGACCAGTATACGGTGGTTGAAGTGGTCGACGTACATGATCGGCGCGCACAAACACAAGTCGCAGGTAGACAAGTCTGCCGGAATATAGAACGGTTGGGCTTGTTGGCGAGTTGGGATAGCTCGTAATGATTTCATGAAGCTGCGAAGGCGACTGACATATTGTGGAGCTGCAAGATCATTTGGTGAATCGGAAGATGTCAGAAATTCGCCAGGTAGGTTAAGTGTACTCTCGTACACCATCTCAGCAGCTAAGCAACCCAGGTCTTCTTTCACGGTTGTACGGATACCAAGAAGCACCAAAGGCAATGACTCGGACCAACGTTCTGAATTCCCGTGACTCATGATTGCGGCTTTGAGTTGCCGGTGAAATCTTTCGACTAAGCCATTTGAAGAAGGATGGTAGGCTGTAGTCTGTATGTGCTTTTTACCGAGTGTTCTATTCAATTCCCGAAAAAGCGTTGACTGGAATTGAGAACCTCTGTCAGTGGTAATAGTGTTCGGTACACCAAAGTTGCTGATCCAATGTTGAACGAAAGCTTTCGCAACCGTTTCTGCACTGATATCCTGTATGGCTACGGCCAACGGGTAAAACGGTCGAGCAACCGTTAGAGTCCGCTAATGGACCAACGAGATCCAAGTGAACGTGCTGAAAGCGCTCCGTAACCGGTGGAAATACACCAGGGGAACTGATGGTGTGACGTAGGACTTTGCTTTGTTGACATCGGAGGCAACTCTTGGTCCGAAGTTGAATGTCTTTATGCATATTAGACCAAAGATAACGAGAGCTAATCAGCTTTCGAGTAGCTTTTATTCCGGGATGTCATAAACCATGTAAATGCTCGAATACGGTACGTCTCAAATCTGATGGGACAATTGGACGGGATTTACCAGTAGGCATGTCACAAACCAGATAAGAATTGGAATTAGGTATCGGGATACGGCGGATTTTACCCGATTGTGAAGTAATATACCGATTTATTACGGTCATTTTGCTGCGAACGTGCTAATTGCTCAAAGTCGATTCCAGGCAGGTCGATAGCACTTAACTGAATCCGATAGAATGTATCCGCTACTGTGTTTGACGAGCCGGATAGATATCGAATGTCACTCGTGAATTGCGAAATATAATCCAAGTGACGTATTTCTCGCGGCGAATATCGATCCGATGATGCGGAAAGAGCAAACGTTAAGGGCTTGTGATCGGTCCATACTGTGAAATCACGGCCTTTAAGCAAATGTCTGAAATGTCGTATCGCATAATAGATAGCCAGTAACTCACGGCCGAACGTACTGTATCGAGTTTGAGCTGGTTGAAGACGACGAGAAAATAAAGCGAGTGGCTTAGTGATATTTTCTTCTTCTTGTTGAAGGACCGCGCCGACTGCTTCTTGTGATGCGTCTGTAGCGAGAGACAGTCGAGCATTGGGGTTCGTTGATAAATGAGTCAGTGAAGTGACTTTGTTTAGTGCAGATTTGAGTTGTTCGAATGATTTGATGGTTTCGTCATTCATTTTCAATTCACGTTTCTTTCCACGTAACAAGTCAGTCAATGGTTGTGAAATCATAGCACATTGCGGAATAAAGCGTCTATAATAGTTGACCAAACCCAAGAAACGTCTGACTTGACGGATGGAGCTGGGACATGGATAATCTTGGATAACTGATAGTTTTTGAGGTAACGGTTTTATACCGGAACTATCAATTCGGTGTCCGAGGATTTCGATAGAACTCACACCAAACAGGCACTTATCGGAATTAACCATAATGCCGTAGTGGAATAGACGTTGAAATACTTCACGAAGGTGTTCAAGATGTTCAGTGGGATTTGTACTTGCGACTAGGACATCATCAAGGTACACGCAGACGAAAGATAGACCGAGGAAAACTTGGTCCATAAATCTCTGGAAGGTCTGTGCAGCATTGCGTAGACCGAATGGCATCCTGCGAAATTCGAACAAACCAAATGGAGTGGTGATGGCTGTTTTGGGAATATCTTCGTCAGCTACGGGAATTTGATGATATGCCCGCACTAAATCCAACTTCGAGAACACAGATTTTCCGTGAAGAGATAGTGCAAAGTCGTGTATGTGCGGAATTGGATATCGATCTGGGATCGTTACACGATTTAAAGCACGATAATCGCCACATGGACGCCAGGCGTCCGGTTTGTTCTTTTCGACCATGTGAAGAGGTGTGGCCCAAGGTGAATTCGATGGACGGATTATTCCGAGTTCCATCATATGCTCAAATTCTCGTTTGGCAGCTTCAAGTTTGTTAGGCGCCAGTCTGCGTGGTGTACTGAAAACCGGGGGTCCACGGGTTGAAATATCGTGTTTGATGTCATGCTTCACAGGGGTGTCGTGTGTACAGGGTTTAAAGTTATCCGAAAATTCCCTGATGAGCGAGGAATGGATTATGAGGCTGCGTGTATTCCCGTTATATCCACATACAATTTTGACTTCCAGACAACCACAGAAGAACGAAAACCCTGCGTAGACAAAGAGTGTATTGTAATTAATGTGAGGTTAACAACAAGCAAATTTGAATTACAAAATTATTGATTACTATTGATTAAATATTTGAACTGTCACCACAAGGTAACTTCTCAGCCAGGTAAGAAGGCACCCATTAATACCAACACCGTGCAGTTTGCTCAGTAGTATAGAATGGTCCACGCGATCACACGCCTTCGATATGTCCAAGTAACGCATACACGCAACCACCCTCATCCACTGCCTGCGTCCAGTCGTCCATTGTCTCCAGTAGGTTAGTCAAGCAAGAACGAGACTTCCGAAATCCATGTTGCTCTCTGGACAAATGTTTTGGGCTTCGAGATGACTCACAATTCTTTCGCACACAATTCTCTCCATAACTTTTGAGATCACTGGAAGGAGTGTAACAAAGCGGTAATTTGCTGGGCCAGAACGAGTTCCACATTTGTAAATGGGTTTTATTACTCCTCTCTTCCAGTCAGTCGGTACAACACCTTCCCTCAAAGAGTGATTAAGTAAATCACAAAGTGGTTTGCACACTTGTCTGCTGGTGTGATTCCGTCAGCTCCCGGGGACTTGTAGATATTCAACCTGCGTAGGTGGTGGTGCACTATTTCAGAATTGATGCATATCTCGCATATAATCTCTGGCACAATTATTGCTGACAATTCCGATGATTGAAATGCATCCTTGGGGTGAACACTCGTGAATAATAACTAGCAAGAGGTTTCCAGCACAGAAACAGTTAGTCCGTTATATGTCATGATCGAAAAAAACACCGGGTTTCAGCTTCGTAGTGTTGTTAACAGCTCGATAATGCAATTTGGGATTTCGGTGCATTCTTACTGGCAGCTGAAGTTGGTGATATTGTTTGTCCTCTCGGATGAGATTTGTCACTTGATTCCGCAATTCGCGAAAGTTTGCCCAGGTTGAATCAGTTCTGGCAACCCTGTGAATAGCGCATGCCAAATTTCCCTTTGTCAACCATTTTCTAGTCCGATTGCGAATTTTAAAGTGTGGATCTTTACTATTATGTTTCGGCACATATTTAGAATTGAAATGTATCATGCAGCAACACATGGCGTGCAGTCGTATTTTTGTTGCTCTGACACTTTTGCCTGTTTCTTCGCCGAATCAACTCGGATTTTAAACGTTCAGAAACTTTTTGCTATACCTTGACGAGAGCTATCGGAATTTATGCGTTTTGATCTGATCCGTCGATTAACAGCAAAGTTACCGTTTCAACGTTAACTTTTCAATTTGCTGACGCGTGCAAACTTTCTCCTACCGTTAACTGTCGTGGCGTTTTTGCTTTCATTGCGAAGACCACTTTAAACTACTTAATTTGATACGTCATTCTGTGTTCTACTTTGTGTGGTTATCGAGCTATTACGGATTATTTTTACAATGACAAAATCAAGAATTCAAACCCAACTAAATCGAACAGTCGACCGAAACTTCACTCATCCGGTCACCCCACTCCAGCTTTCAACGTCCAGCCAAGTCACGCGATCCAACACGCAGACGAAAAAAATCGATCTATCAATGTGTTACGTTTCTGATATGGAGCTAATAATGCACCCGGTTATGCTTCCCACGATATTGCCCAACCGACTATTGAGAGAGAAGACCAAGGCTTCAGAGAAGTTCGTATGGCAGCTCACTTCCAATAATAACAAACATGGTTTACTCATCCATATGTATAGGCTGAGAATGTAAAAGGGAATGACCTTGAAAAATAGCACATTAAAACCGCGTCAAGGACTCGATGGACCAATGAGAATAAAGGGCGAATATGATCAAATTATACACGTTATGATCAAATTATAATCATGTTTTTCGCGCCAAATAATTCAAATCTATGTTGACATCGTGTCATAATAGAGTCGTAATATCTTCAAAGATATTGAGCTTTTAGGGAAAATAAACGTCTTTTCCCATTACCTCCCTTTCTAAAAGTGACTCAGTACCGACAGAGCTTGGGGTTCACTTGAAGTGGTACGACTGTCTTGAGTCTTCGGTTAGTCCATCGTCGGGGTTCTAGTGCGCGATCGGGAGCGATATTGTCAGGTGGTATTTCAACCGGAGGAGGTGGGAGCTGGAAGGTATCAAATAGAAGATCCAACGGAAGATTCACTGGTTCCGCAGGTTCTAACTCTGACTGTCCTTCTCTTGGTCTCAATTGATTGAGATGGCGTATCCAAATATCGTTTCCAACTTGGATGTCGAACATGACGCCACCTCTCCGACATACAACCTTGCCCTCGATCCATGGGTTTCTTCGTTGTCGATAATCGCGAGCATATACGCTGGATCCCACTTTGAAGCTCCTCTGACTGAGATGCTGATAAACATGAGGTTGTGGTGGCTTCGGGACAATTGCGTTATTGACTGTACAAAGTTTTCTACCCATTAGTGCCTCTGCTGGCGTTTGACTATTCATCAGTGATTCTTGTGGGGTCGTCCGGTAGACTAACAGGAATCGTTGCAAGTTGTCGACGGTAGTCCCCTCCCCTCGAGACTTGAGCATTGCTCTTTTGAATGTGTCGACAAACCTCTCCGCTTGTCCGTTCGATTGGGTATGGTAGATCGGAGTCCGGATATGCTCAATTGCATTCTTCTTGCAGAATTCGGCAAAATGAGCTGATGTGAATTGGGATCCATTATCTGAGACAATGGTGTCGGGAACTCCGTGTTGGCTGAATAGCGAAGTGAGTGCCCCGATTGTGGTCGAACTTGTGGCAGGAGAGAGCGGAACGATTTCTGGCCATTTCGAATAAGCGTCTACCAAGACTAAGTAGGTGGTTCCGTTGAGTGGGCCGGTGAAGTCAATGTGGAAACGCGACCATGCTTTGTCAGGTCAATGCCACAGAACAGGTGTTGCGTGAACAGGAAGTTTTGCCGCTTGTTGACAATTGGTACAACGCCTGACAAACTCGGTAATATCAGCGTCCATTCCTGGCCAGTAGGCGAAACGTCGGGCGATTGCTTCCATCTGATTGAGCCCCGGATGTCCAGCATGAAATTGACGTATTACCCGTTGAAGCAAAGCAGCGAGAATAACGACTCGAGCACCAAACATGAGACAGTCATCCACGATTGATAAGGATTTCCGTCTTTGGAACAGTTAATTGTCAGTCAATTGTGGTGCTAGCTTGGGCAGCCAGATTGAACATACCTGATAGCTTCGGTAAACCACAGGTTGCTTGCAATGAAGATTGGACTAATAGGTATCGAAGGCTCTCTAAAGAACTGGATCACAAACTTCTTGAGCAATCGATATTTTCGCGTTCGCATAGGCAATATGCATTCCGCGAAAGCAGGAGTTGTTAGTGGAGTCCTGCAGGGTTCAGTACTAGGCCCACTACTCTTTCTCATCTTCATCGATGATTTGGCATCCTCGCTTAAGTGTCCCTGCTATATTTTTGCAGACGATGTCAAGTTTATCGGATCGCTGAACGAACAGGATCTTTTTGAGGATATAGAAAAGGTCATCAAGTGGTCTTCCACGTGGGATCTACCAGTCAACTTCTCCAAAAGCTATCTTCTGTCCAAAGCTGCAACGAAGCTGCAGGTTGCTGGACCTGATAACATACTGGAGATAACTGGGGTATCAAAAGTCCGGGACTTAGGTATTGCGGTTTCAGCGGACTTTAAATGGGCTGATCAATGTGCAGCTGCTGCACAACGCGCTAGGAACCAGCTCTTTCGCCTCCGATCAGTTTTATCCTGCAGGTCCCCGGAGGTTTTCATCCCATTGTATAAAGCGATAGTGAGACCTCATCTCGAGTATTGCGTTCAAGCTTGGTCTCCTTACTTGGAAAAGGACATTGCTACGCTTGAAGGTGTTCAGCGCCTAGCTACTCGTATGATTAAATGGCATTCTGGGAAGTCGTATGAACAACGACTGTTGAGTCTAGATCTCTTCTCGCTAAAAAGAAGGCGACTACGTGGGGATCTGATCGAGACCTTTAAAATCGTTAGAGGCTTTAGTTCTATTGATCCGGCTGATATGTATGCTCTTGCGCCAGTGGTAGGTACTCGAGGCCATTCACTGAAACTGGCAAAGCAACATGTCAGGTCTAATGCACGTAAGCACTTCTTTAGCGAAAGGGTAGTGAATCATTGGAACTGTCTGCCCGAAGAGGTAGTTTGTTCTACATCAGTAACGTGCTTCAAAGATAGACTAGACTCGATCTGGCGCTCTGTGTTTCCCAATTTTTATCCCTAATTTTATAGTTGTTCTTCAATTTGTCGTTGGAACGCACTAATGTCTCTCCTCACCTATTGGGTGGGGGAGTTTTTCTGTTGCATTCCAGCCAAAGTCATACCAGAAGAATATTGAAACTACTGTTCGAAGTGGTGGACGCTCTTTTGGCTTACAACCGGAAGTATTCTGGACGCGCGATTGGCGACTCTGCCACATATCGTCCTGTGCTAACTGAACTGAACTGAACTTCTGAGAGAACCTCGTCGTCGTTCAGTGTCCTCTTGATATCTGCGACCGTCACGGGAAGGTTTCGCAATGCTGTGGTCAACTGATCGCGTACATACATTTGTTATCCCACCAATCGAAAACAATTTCTGCCCTTGGATATTTACTTGATTTTTGAACTGCCCAGTAAGTAATTAAATCCCATTTTTGCTTGTTATATTATTCGTTATTGTCATATTATTCTGTGGTTTTTTGTAAAGCTATATGCTTTTTAGACCATTAAAATTGAATTGAATTGAATTGAATACTGCTCAGTAGATATAGCTGAAATCCTGTCAGAGGGTGCACTGTTGCACTGGATTTGATAGCATAAAGCATTGATTGGCTGATCTGTTGAAAACCTCTGCTGGTTTTGCTGCGGCTTTGAAAATGGCCTCCAAATCTTTGATTTCGACGAAACTTGTTGTTTCGTTCTGGATCTGCAGAATCCTTCTTTGTGGCCTGTGACGTTGCACTGACTGCAACGGTGCTGTTTAAAGGGACAATATCGGACATAGTGCCAGGCTCCACAATGCCAACATGAAGACGGTGGCTTCTTTGCGCTGGAATCTTGTGACGAATGCCAATTGCTTTGCTGAACGGCATGGACGGTGTCGGTGCCATGATTCCCATGTTGAATCATTGCCGAATCTTTTTGGAGACGGACCAGTCGTAGATATTCATCACCAATGGCTTGGAGAGTGAATGAGGGTTCTTGCTCAAGTTTGTTGAGCAGTCGCGTTCGGATATCAGCGAAACGCGGAGATACCAGGCTGCATATGAATATCAAGGACTTGAACTGGTCGTCTGTGAGGGACCGCAACTTGAAGCGTTCACATTCGCGATTGACAATGCCCATGTGTGTCAGGAAATCGTCAGTGTCGTTCATTTTCAGTTTGAGGCACCTGTAACGAGTGTTGAAGAGAGATACATGCTCACTGAAAAGTTCAATCAGTGACTTGATCGTCTCATCAAAATTTCTATCCCGAGGATTCTTGGGAAGGATCAGGTTGCAGTACTATCCAGGTCTGCTGGGCCAAGTTTACGTAGCAGCAGCTGGACTTACCATGCATCATCTTGGGCTGAAACATCAACATGAAAAAGGTCTTCATAACGTCTGAACCAAGTCTCAAACGTGATGTTCGCTTCCGGATCATAAGCAAATTCTGCGATGCTGTTCGCAATTCCGTCAACGGAGGGTGGAATAGCACGAGGTTCTGTGATTGGTACTTGCTTCTGAAGTAGAAGTTCCATCAGCATCATTTGTCGCTCCAAAAGAATTTCTATCTTGGATTGTTCCATGATTTCGTAACTTGAATAAACCTGTCGCCAAACTGTTACGTTCTTGATACGGAGCTAATAATGCACCCGGTTATGCTTCCCACGATATTGCCCAACCGACTATTGAGAGAGAAGACCAAGGCTTCAGAGAAGTTCGTATGGCAGCTCACTTCCAATAATAACAAACATGGTTTACTCATCCATATATATAGGCTGAGAATGTAAAAGGGAATGACCTTGAAAAATAGCACATTAAAACCGCGTCAAGGACTCGATGGACCAATGAGAATAAAGGGCGAATATGATCAAATTATACACGTTATGATCAAATTATAATCATGTTTTTCGCGCCAAATAATTCAAATCTATGTTGACATCGTGTCATAATAGAGTCGTAATATCTTCAAAGATATTGAGCTTTTAGGGAAAATAAACGTCTTTTCGACCGAAACTCCACTCATCCGGTCACCCCACTCCAGCCTTCAACGTGCAGCCGAGTCACGCGATCCAACACGCAGACGAAAAAAATCGATCGATCAATGTGTGCATACGAGTGTTGTTCCCCCGACAGCGGAAACAAGCCACCTTGACCTCTGTGCCAAGTGCGTGCACCCGGTAAGTGGTGATAGTGCTTTGGTAAAATGTACTTTTTGTAACTTACATGTGCACGTGGCCTGTGATAAGACTTTAACTGATAAATTTGTGCGTATCATGAATGATGAAAATCTCCCGTCCGTTTGCTATCTCTGTAACGCCTGTAGGGATTCAATCGTGAATGGTGATCGCAAGCGTACAAAATCTTCCGCTGGAAACGAGGCTAACACAATTGAAAATAGATTGTCGATAATGGAAAAGGAACTAGATAGTTTGAAGATTACCCTACAACCAATAATGGCATCTAGATCTTTTGAATTGAATACTCGATTACGCTCGACCTCACCACCGCAGTCTGCTTCTGAAAAGGTTAAATTACGCGACACTTAAGTGATGTCTAAAAAGGCCTTGGAGCAGAAATCGTCTACGTCCAACGCTCCTTTGGCCAAAGCTGATACAAAAAATACTTCGCTTAATGTTATTTGCACCGATTCGGCAACAACTGATACGCCCTCGGTGGTAAAAAAAAATCATACAGAGAAATGCTTTCGCGGTCGACCTCCGCTGCACAATCTGAGCCTGGCACACTAAACCTAAATCAAAAAGCCTCACATTCAATGAAGAATGACCAGACACGCGACAAGCATTCTCATTCGTTAAGCGGAATATGTACGAATGTTAAAGAGTCCGGCGAGAGCTTGTTAGATAGAAAACACAAACACGACCTCGATATATGGTCTCAAATTTGTCAACAATTGCAAATTGAGCATATTACTCCTGACAAATTGATTCACCTAACTCGCCATTCCACCTCACCTCATAGTGATCAACCTCGGTTACTAAGAGTTACACTGAAGTGCGAGGCTGATATCGAAAACATACTGCCAAGTTCGTACCGACTAAAGACGGATCCGAATTCAAATTGCCGGATATATCCTGATGTGCCATGGTGGGAACGAAAGGGTGCCTCAAACACTAAGGAAAAAACGGTATCGCGGAGTATGGTTCTACTTGGGGTACCAGAAATACCACTGAAGCATCGGGACAGGAAACAGCAGATCATGACTTCAAGCAGTGGCGTTACATTGCGTCTTTGCTTAATATTTCTAACGTTGTGATCACTGACACTCACCGGGTGCCTTTTTCAATAAACTATAAAGGAGACGGACCGAAACCTCTCAGGATTACCTTTTTAACTACGACATGGCTGAATTTGTCAAGTCCGAATGGAAAAAAGCAAAACGTGCTTTGCCGAAAGACATTAGACTGTGTCCACCGAGACCAAGTACCATGAGTGAGACACATTCGCGGCTGAAGGCGGTAGACGGCAGCGTTCTCACCGAAACGGAAGCAATCAATACATCAAACAACGTAGTGGTTCTATGGAACGCGCTACCGCAAGATTTTGTGAATGCAAAGACAATTGATGTTTTCAAATCGAAATTGGATGCATACGTCAAACAAACCCTGAATTTGACCCGGTGTATTGAAGCAACATGAACCCAGAAAATTTTACCAATTTGATTTTGATTAAATTTTTCTTTTCGCAATAGTTGTCACCCAATGGTACGTGTAAAGCATTAGCTTTTTATCACCATAATTCTTGATTCTTGAATTCGTCAGGGTTGTGCAATGCGAGTCCCGATCAGTAAAATTTATATTATGTTCATCGAAAGCTACCATTGTTTCCATCAAACTAATGTAATTTGCCTTTCTATTTCGTTTTGTTTGCTTGACAATTCTACTGGGGTTGGGCACGTATTTATAGAGCAGAACGAAATGGTCGCTTCGTCCAAGCGGAGAGTGATACTGAACATTTTCAACCGCTGTGGCTTCAGTGGCTAAGACTAGGTCTAGAACCGGTATCTGTTGCAAATTTTGTTGTCCAGCATATCCGAGAACATGTTCATACAGGGGTATGTAATCGAACAGTTCGTGAAATTTGTATTCTAGTAATCGGGGTGGATGATCTACTTGGTTATATAGTTGAAGCAGATTGTAAAGTTAATTGCTTTTCCAATCATAACTGTTGAATCTTGACGTCTCCCATAATCAGCAATTGTCAGTTGCGCTATTTTCCGGAGTACTGCATTGCTTTCAAGAGTTTTTCGTTATGCGCATCCGATTTAACTGTTGCCTGATTCGAGCTTCAAGTTTCACCATATAGTGTCTTCCGGATCGAGTTAAGTGTCGTATAAACGTTCGTGGTGGTAACCAGCTACTTTACCACCTCTTCTTAAACGGTCTCTTCAAAACAGGGTCATGTTTTGAAAAGAGAGCTCACGATCGCTTACGTAAGGTTGGAACCATGCCTTAGTTATTGCTATGACGTCAAGTGGGTGCTGATTACAGATATTTTTCTGTTCAGCTAGTTTGTTTGACAGGTATTGTGCGTTTGTATATAGGCAATTGATTGTGATTGTCGTATATAGTGATGGAGCTAAAAGTTAGTCTATTTGTCCGACCCTTCGAGAGTCAGACATCGTTCGTTTTTTGGGATTACCAAAATGGTTCTAATCGGAGTCTCGTTAGATTGTAGAAGCCGTGGTTCATTAGGCGATTTCAGCGTAGAATTTCTGTAGTCACTTATTTTAACATCCTTCGGAAGACTCCTTTAATTTGCTATCGAGTTGGCTCTAATTGATTCCATCGTACCTTTCGTTGAGAAAGTTATTTTCAGAGGTTTTGGCCCATCACCTTTATAGTTTGGTGACCGAGGTATTCTCAAAGTGTCCACCACGACTGACTCGTAAGCTCCGATGCTGTTGGCAACCTGGAGCCGCAGTTTATAATCGTAGTGCTGTATTTCACTTCCAGAAGCAGTGTTAGTGTTTTTGGGAACAGCGAAAAGAACAACACTGCTTTGGTCAGATGTTTTCCCATTGTTTAAAGTTCCTTCTTTCTCCACCATGGAATATCAGCATGTATGTGACATTTAGTCTTTGAACAGGTACGGAGCAACTTAGAGTTTAGAAGAACGTCTTCCACTCCCTTTGGCTTTTGAAAAATTATTCTCAGTAAACGCGTTTCGTCAAAATGAAGAGAATTGGGGTGCCGACTTAGGTGGGTTAATGAATCATGCAGTATCGAACTCATATCCATCATTGAACACAGCTGGTACCATTATTCAATGTCGTGAGTTCTTCTACTTGAGTAGTGTCCCGGATGTCTCCGGCACATTGGTGCAGATTACACTGAGATACAATAAATTTGTTTTAATGTCAGTATCAGTTTTGGAGGTGGAGGAATTCTGCTGATGGACAGTCAGTAGACGCATCTTCGTTTTTTCAGCTGACTAACATCAGAGTCGCAGCTAGCGTTCGCACCACTGAACTGTTCAGCATCCCGCAAATTCTCTTTAAGTAGCGGAGCATCTTTTGGAGGTACGGGATGCAGCGTTGGGTTTAGGTTGGATTCATTTTTAAGTGAGTTATTGTGGGCAATAACTATCGACTTCAATGGATCTTCGAATTTTTGAGAACAGTTTTCTAAGTATTTGATTCGATCTTCTAAGTTTCCTGTTTGTGATACATTAGTCTCGGCGCCGTTTAACGGCTTTGTTCCACAGACGCTGCACACATAACAGACACCTAGAATTTCAGCATTATTGATAAAGACTACTGATCTTTATTCAAAAATTTATCGAAATTAGTGTGTATCATAGTAGAGCACATATAGCACATGAGTACTTTCGATTTCACACTTACCCCTTTTTTGCAAATTTGACACAAATTACGCGTAGATTTCTTAGGTTCTAATATCCGAATGCAGTTGAGGTCAAGGTCGTCTGATCGTTGAATGTGGGCTTTCACATCTTGCATAGAAAAATGTACGCGCTTATCGATCGATTAACGGTTGAGAGATGTCATTTAAGAGGTTCAATGTATTTGATGCAAATTACCGAGTAAAACAGTCGTGTTGACAGTAGATTTGATCTCACACTAAGGAAACAGCTTGTTGAATACAGCGGTCGCAAGCAAGTCAAAACAGCGACGAAAAAGTTTACGCACGCACAAAATTTCCACGGCAATGTGGAAATTAGGAACTTCTGAAATATTGATCATTGGACACGAAAAATGATTGAGTACAATAGATCTCTTCAAGCGAAATCGATTGGTGTAAGAATGATCTAGATATAATCAATAAGTCATGAGTAATGTACAAAAGTATCAGAGCACAAAATTATGCGTCCTTTCGTTAACTAACTGCAAACCACAAACGAATATCAGCGATCGAAACTGGTCTTTAGTAAAACCTTTGAACTTGAACCGTTTACATGCACTATTTACTTTCCTTGCATACGTCATAAATTCATCACAATCGTCCTTGACCAATTTCATGCAATTCTATCGTCTATTAAACAAAGAAGACTGTTCACGAAAATTTCATCTAATAATTGTACAATCTAATCTAAAGTAAACAAACATGGTGATTTTGACAAAATGAAGTTGATAAACTTCTCATGTTCCTACGTGGCCAGTTTTCTCAGCAATAGCCTTCTTTTTGACCATCATCAGCGTTGTTGATTTCGGATTGGAAAATATCATTGAATATCGTGGAACAAGATTCGAAGGTGAAAGCGCTTTTCGTGATCATAATCGAATTCAGGGATATTGTTGTTGACTGCATCCACCGCTGTGTTTTTAACATAAGTATTCTTGTCTTTGGATTGGGCATTCAGATTTTCAATATAGTTTGCATCAAACAGGCTTAAGCTTCTTCAAATCGGCATTGCTGTTGCTTAAGCATTGATTTGAATTCTTTTACTGTGATTGCCATTTCGTATTCCTGGGTTTTTTTAATTTTACGGTGGACCACAAAATAAGTCTGCACCACACAAAATAAAAGAAGAATGGATTGAACTCACTAAAAGACGAACAAAGCAAATTTCCAACGAAAGATCCTTTGAAGTCCAGCGATAGCGTGGTAATCCACACAAGATAATCCGAGATATGTAATTAAATATACAAATTGCGCTAAACTATTGGAGGATCAGTTGATCTCAATTCCCACACGACTTAACGCACACAAACTTCGTAACCACGGAAGAGGACAAAGTACAAGGGTTGGAAATTATATTAACCGCCAAAATGTATATTTTGCAAGTATTAATACGTATAAAGCATGCACGGTCAAAAATAGAATAACCATAAAAGGCCAAAAGGTGTATGTCGAAAATTAGAAGATACAAATTAAAAGTAGTTCAATACAATACTCCCCCACCAGAGCGCTAGCCAGGCTTGAAGGAAGGATAACATACGCTTGAAATGTTCATGAGGTCAGTTAGTCTGCAAGAAGTTTGGTTCAAGCATATGTCAACCGGTTCGAGTTTGTACGGGGGTAGAAAAGACTGGGAGGACGAAAACCGCCTTGGTTGACTCGTGTACGTATATCCCTTTCTTCCGTAAAGCGGTATAAGAGAATCACCAGAAAAACCGCGGCGTTGTCGATAAGACTGATGTCAAGGTAGTTGTCACACAATTAGGCTTACCTTTCTTCAAGATTGGGATCAAGAGTGAAGTACCTCAGTCGCGTGGAAGCTCCTCTAGTCCCTATATCATACTATACAAATCGTGCAGTGGTTCAATCAGAACCGATGAACAGGCCTTGTACACCTCAGGGGGACGCCTTATACGCCAGGGGAGTTGTTGTTTCTTAGTCGCGTGGAAGCTCCTCTAGTTTTCATATCTTGCGATACAAATTATGCAGTGGTTCAATCAGAACAAATGAACAGACCTTGTACACCTCAGGATGGACACCGTCTTCGCCAGGAGGTTGTTGTTTCTTAGTCGTTCGATGGCTCCGATGATTTCTTCGCGCGTTGGGTGATCGCAGGAAACATTATATGCCTCACTTGCTACAGCCGTTAGTCGCGCCGTCTGTGACGCATGCCGATTTAGCAACATGCTTAGATGCTTAGCCCAGCGTTCCACTTTCTTTTCTGGTTTGCAAAGCGGCGAGCCGTTCAAATCCCAAAGTGGGTTTTCGGTAGAATTTCGTCGGCCCGAAGAAATACGGATCCATCGAAACAGTGAGCCAAATTGGCTGCTACTCAGAGCATTCTTCATTTCTTTAGCTACACTTTTCAAATACTTGTTGTGATCATGCCTAGCAGAACGCGTGGCTTGTCGCATGAGGCTGCGGTGCGCCGACGATCCCGACAATCGCGCTTCTCGGGCATTGTAAATCTTTTTTAAGAGTAGAACGAATTCCAAGAAAAACAAGTGATAAATTCTCAGTCCATCTATTAGTATCGGTCTGACAAACTTAAGAGTCTTTTAACTTCAGGTGGAAGCGTTCAGCCAATCTAATCGAGTTGGGGTGTTAGGCGGTGGTTCGGATGTGTTGACGCCAAGGAGACGAGTCAAATCTTGGACTAATATAAATATAAATAAATTTCATTCTTGGAAATCCAAGGCATGTAAAACATGATCAATAATTTCCAAAAGCTTTGTACAATCAGATTATAGTATGTACATTTGCAAAAACAATTTGTTCAGTGAGCGCCATAATCGGTTGTGATGATAAATCGTGTGACAAAATGGGCAATCCAGTGTTCAACGAAGACGCGTGTTACAGTATACCAACATGTGTCTTTGATCGGAACAGCCATCGGCCATCGAGTAAAGCGATTAATCGCCGTTAGGATGAAGGAATATCCGTTCGATTATGGCATGAGACCGACGATTTCAAGATGCACACAAAAGAATTGACTGTTTGGATGCCTAAATAAGACGTAACGTGTGATAGTATGTGGAGATATTTGTTCTTTTGGCAAGGAATGCAATGATGGACCCAAATTTGTATATCATTATTCATGGACGGCCGAACAAAACGAGCTGTGATTAGCGTCACGGTAGTAAGCTTCCCAGGATGAGACAGAATGAAATTGATCGAAAATGGCGCTTTGTTGAGAAGAAGGAACAAGTGGTCTAGGTTTCCTCGTCGAAATATTACAAGTGATCAACTCGAAAGCGTTGGGTGACTCGATTTGCTGCAAAATCAAGGATTGACACTTCGCGAGTTCGGTTGTATCAATCTCACATTGATGGTTAGCCAAAAGGGAGTGATCGAATAGTGTACATGCAGACAAACAGAAATATCAGGTTTTAAGTAGAATACCATTTCGAAACGCTAAAATCTTACCGGAAGCACAGGACCGGTTTCGAGGTTTTTGCCTCTCATCAGCTATGCGTATCCGCTGGACTCTTCGCATTTCGAACTAGTATTTGTGTAGACGGATGATGTAATGCGAATTGAGGTTCTCGTCTACTCGCTACTTTATAAGTAGCTGAAGGGACTAAACTAAGCCCCAACTGATCGGACGGCGTATTGCTGCGAGGGTTATTACAACCCCAGGATAGTTTGAATTAGAATACCATTCCGAAACGCTAAAATCTCACCGGAAGCACAGGACCGGTTTCGAGGTTTTTGCCTCTCATCAGCTATGCGTATCCGCTGGACCCTTCGCGTTTCGAACTAGTATTTATGTAGACGGATGGTGTAATGCGAATTGAGGTTCTCGTCTACTCGCTACTTTATAAGTAGCTGAAGGGACTAAACTAAGCCCCAACTGATCGGACGGCGTATTGCCTCGAGGGTTATTACAACCCTAGGATAGTTTGAATTAGAATACCATTCCGAAATGCTAAAATCTCACCGGAAGCACAGGACCGGTTTCGAGGTTTTTGCCTCTCATCAGCTATGCGTATCCGCTGGACTCTTTGCGTTTCGAACTAGTATTTGTGTAAACGGATGGTGTAATGCGAATTGAGGTTCTCGTCTACTCGCTACTTTATAAGTAGCTGAAGGTCTTAAAAAACAACGGCACCAAGTTCGCCTCTCATTTGACGTAATGAATATCAGTAGAGAATTGAGAAATATAATCCAAGTGTCGAATCTCGCGCGGCAAATGACGATCTTGTTTAGAATGCAGAGCAAAATTGATCGGTTTGTGATCCGTATAAATGATAAAGTTACGACCTTGCAATAGGTGAAAGAAATGCCGGATTGCTAAATATATCGCAAGTAATTCACAGTCAAATGTGGTTTAGCGGCTTTATGACAGATTGAGCTTCTGCGAAATAAATGCAAATAGACGAAATGTGGTCTTATAGTGTGTTTGCACAACAGCTCATATAGCTGAATTGCAGTAATCGGCCGTCAATGATAAAGGAAATGCTACATTTTGCGGATGATGTCAAGTTTATTGGATCACCCAACGAACGTGATTTTATTGACGATATTGAAAAGGTTATCAAGTGGTCTGTTACATGAGATCTACCAGTTAACTTCTCAAAAAGCTATCTCTTGTCGAAAGTCGGCAAGAAGCTGGCGGTAGCTGGCCCAGATGGTACACTTGTGATAACTGGGGTTCCGAGAGTACGCGACTTAGGTATAGAGATGTCTGCGGACTTCAAATGGGCTGATCAATGTGCAGCTGCTGCACATCGTGCTAGGAGCGCGCTGTTTCGCCTTCGATCAGTTTTATCCTGCAGGTCCCCTGAGGTTTTCATACAGATATACAAGCCTGTCGTTAGACCTCATCTCGAGTACTGCATTCAAGCTTCGTCACCTTATCTTGAAAAGGATATTGCAAGGCTTGAGGGTGTTCAG
The DNA here is from genome assembly GCA_013407085.1 of Atriophallophorus winterbourni. Classification (NCBI taxonomy): domain Eukaryota; kingdom Metazoa; phylum Platyhelminthes; class Trematoda; order Plagiorchiida; family Microphallidae; genus Atriophallophorus; species Atriophallophorus winterbourni. The sequence continues at coordinate 10,311 of JACCGJ010006859.1, read as the reverse complement.
CGCCTTGCTACTCGTATGATCGAAGTGCAATCAGGTAGATCTTATGAGCAAAGACTATTAAGTCTAGGGCTCTTTTCACTGAAAAAAGGCGGCTGCGTGGGGACCTGATTGAAACCTTCAAGATCATGGCCGGTTTTAGTACTGTTCACCCAGGTGAAATGTATGTTCTCGCACCCAATGTGGGTACTCGAGGTCACCCTCTGAAACTGGCCAAACAACATGTCAGGTCTGATGCTCGTAAGCACTTCTTCAGTGAAAGAGTAGTAAGCTACTGGAACTGCCTACCTGAAGATGTCGTAAACTCTAACTCTGTAATGTGTTTCAAGAATAGACTTGATGCCGTATGGAGCTCACTATTTCCTGCATTTTGCCCCTAATTGAATAATAATATTGTATTTACCTAGTCTTTGAAATTCACTAATGTTTCCTCACCTTTGGTGAGGGGATTTTTTTTGCTCTACATTCCAGGTAACCATCCTACCAGAAGAAATCTGTGAACTATTTTGTTTGAAGTGGTGGGCGCTCTTTTTTGGCAAACCACCGGAAGAAATCTGGACGCTTGATTGGCGACCTAGCCACTTATCGTCGTGTGCAACTTGAACCTGAACCTAAACCTGAAATAAATGCAAATAGACGGAATGTGGTCTTATAGTGTGTTTACAAAACAGCTCATATAGCTGAATTGCAGTCATCGGCCGTCAATGATAAAGGACAGTTTGGGTCTGGATCAATGAAAGACATTTCGCTGGCACTGCAAAGGACTTTTTTGGACGCGACAAAAGCTTCAATGCCTCTGGCGAAAGCTGAAGCGATTTTGCTTAAGAGTTGAGCAGATTTTTAAAAACTAAGCTGGCAGCAAAAGGCATACGGGGTAGTTTAATTGCTTGGATAAAATCATTCCTGACAGGTAGGACCTTTAGAGTACGAGTAGAATCTACGTTGTCGATCCAAACGGAGGTGATAAGTGGGGTGCCTCAGGGGTCTGTGCTAGGTTCGCTGCTCTTTCTGATTTTTATCGATGACTTGTCGCCTATCTTGGAGTGCCCGTGCTTCATTTTTGCGGATGACGTGAAGTTCATTGGTTCAACGAATGAAGATACTCTGTTGCACGACCTCGAGCGGGTCATTGACTGGTCCATACTTTGGGACCTCCCAATGAACCTCAATAAGTGCCAACTCTTGTCTGCTCTGGTCGACAAGATCACAGTCCAGGTGTCAGGTACTCCTATTAGCGTTGATGCCACACAGCGGGTTAAGGACTTGGGTGTTCTAGTTAGAGCTGACTTCAATTGGGAGGACCAATGCGCTGTTGCAGCGCAACGTGCACGCAATGTGCTCTTTCGGTTGAAGTCGGTGCTTTCCAGCAGAAGTCCCGACGTGTTCCTGCCACTTTACAAGGCGTTAGTCGGGCCGCATTTAGAACATTGTGTCCAGGCGTGGTGTCCTCACTACCAGAAGGATATCATTCGACTTGAAAGCGTCCAGCGACTAGCAACACGCATGATTGAGGGTCAGAGTGGGAAAAGTTATGCTGATCGCCTTTGGGCTCTGGGTCTTTTCTCTCTTAAGCGTCGTCGTTTGAGAGGTGATTTGATTGAAACCTTTAAGATCTTAAAGGGCTTAAGCGGCGTTAATCCAGATAACATCTTTACCTTAAGTCCTAAGCTGGGCACTCGCGGACACGCACTCAAGCTCGCTAAGGAACAATGTCGACTAGATTCTATGAAAAACTTTTTCAGCTTCAGAGTGGTCAACTTCTGGAACAAGCTCCCTGAAGAACTTATCTCCTGTAGTTCCGTCTCAACTTTCAAGCAGGGTTTAGACCGTGACTGGGGTAAGTTATTCTCTGATTACATCCCATGATTACCATGCTTAGGTTGTCCTCCATTTTGCTCGCTATTCACTGTAGCAATTTTAGAGCATCTTCCTATTATTGATTCTCCATCAGCTGACCTCTCAACGTGCTGGTGAGGAGAAACTGCCTTTTTTCAGCATCGATTATTGCGCGTTGCTGTCCTACTACTATCCTACTACTACAGCGCCTGGCACCGCGATCATCAGAGATTGCAAACAGAGAAGAAAGAAAATTACCTTTTGACAGTGCATCGATTATAGCGCGGTGCACCTCCAACTACATTCTCCTAGTCCTACGACCATCAGAGGTTCCACACGGAGAAAAAGGATTGACCATTTGGCAGTGGTGGGCGCTTCTCCTCAGCTTTCCACCGAAAGAAATTCTGGACGCTCGATTGGCTTGTCAGCCACATACTGTCCTGTGCAAACTAAACTGAACTGAACTGAACTTTCACAGAGGTGCGAAGATTTTATCACAGTTTGAGATTTAAAGGCGTTAAAATCGATCATACCGATAAAACGGCGCAACTGAGTTACAGATGTTGAGATAGGAATGTCGGAAATCGTCTCGCATTTTTCAGGTAGAGGTGTAATAAGAAATCGAGTGAGGCGATGACCGAGAAAATCCAGAGTGTCGGTATCAAAATGCATTTGTTAGGATTGATCTTGATTCCGTAATTTACGAAACAATCCTAAACTATATGGATGTGCGTGGTGTGCTCCTCTGGAGACATCGACTTGAAGTTGTCTGATGTATGCGTAGGCGAACGGAAAGCCTCGCATGACTTCGTCGATGATACGCTTGAAAAATTATGCAGCATTTCTCAGACCCGACGGCATTCGGGTGAATTAGTATAAGCCGAATGGACTTGTGACAGCACTTCTGCGCTGTGTGGCTAATACCGTGCTATTTTGTTTGGCCTCCGGCAGTGAGCTGCATGCTGAAATACGCTCGAGTCTCACTACCATTTCCATTTTTAATTTGTTTCTCATATCTGTCTAGACCTGGGCAACCTGACAGTATCTAAGCCCAAGTGCAGTCTATGACTGTGGTTGGTCGGGTTTACAAATTATGTAGTGGACCATAAAACAAGTAAGTCTGCACTAAACCGAATATAATAATAATTGAATAAACTCAATAAAAGAATAAAAAGTCAATTGAAAGCTCCAGTGAAGTCAAACCATAGCGAGATAATCCACACACGAATACCCAATGTGTAGAATGCACTACAATGTTGGAGGATCCGTTAATCTCAATTCCCGCACGGAACGACGCGCACAAATTTTGCTACCACGGAACAAGCCACACTCCGAGGGTTCAAATTATATTAACTACCAAAAAGTATATTTTACAAGCATTAATACTAATGAAGCATACATGGCCAATAAACAAATAAACATACAAGGTCAAAAGGTGTATGTACAAAATACGAATATACAAAATGAAAGTAGTTCACTACAATTCTCGTCTCCAAATTGTTATCATACTCTTATACTCTTAAAAAAAGTCCATCGTGTAGGCCGGTGGAACCCAACTGTAAGTAGCGCTCGCCCGATTTTTGTAGAATTTCTAAACCAGCTGGACAGAGACGCTTCTTTCAGAAAGTGCTCACTGAACCTTAATAAGAACCAACTCCTGTCAGCACTGGTTGATAAGATTTCAGTTCCAGTGTCGGGTAATTCTCTCACTGTTAATTATTTGGGAGTACTAGTTAGGAGTGACTTCAAATGGGAGGACCAATGCGCCGCGGCAGCTCAACGTGCTCGCAAATAGTGAATAGTGTTTTGTGGAAATAAAAGCTACAAGCTTAATAGAATAACCACAGGATAGTTAACACATTGGGTCGGGAAAAATGTCCACAGTCCAGAGAGGAAAAACGTAATTCATATTGATTGGGAAGTAAACGCTGTGGAGAGAGAAAAAATGGTACAGTATCACAGAGATCATAATAACAAAAAACTATGATTAAAAATTGTGCAATGCGTTATAGAAATGAATGTCAATGCGTTCTTTAAAAATAGTGGGAGATGGGGCAGAAACGACAGAATGGGGCAGGGCATTCCAAGCACGAGTAATCCGAATGGCGAAGAATTGTCTCCGGCAGTCCAGTCTACTGTGCCGATGCGCTAGCTTGAGGGGATGACCACGATTTCCAGAGGGCAGTGCCAATTCTAGCATTCGCCTACATGGGTGATTTTCATCCGTCAATATTCGATAAGTAAGGATCAGATCGCCTCGGAGTTGACGGTAATCCGTTGGAAACCATCTCAGTGTTGTTAGACGTTCTTGGTAGCTGGGAAAGCCAAACTCCTTGACAAGCTTGGTGAAACGTCTCTGTGGTTGTTCGAACGCGTGCTAGACACGCTTCAACCATGGTTTCCAGACAGAAATAGCATATTCTAAGTGTGGCCTGACGTACGCCTGAAGAAGAAGAAGCGGGAAGAGATGTGAATCGATAGTTCCGAATGCCCACTTCAAGAGCCCAACGTTTCTATTAGCTACGGCTGAAGCACTTTTACACTAAGCAGAACAGCCCAAGTCATGTTGCACGATCACTCCGAGATCCTTTTCTTGCGTTGTGACAGTGAGGATCTTGCCACCTAGAATATACCTAGGGTCGCCAGGAAAGCGAACACGTAATGCGTGACATTTTTCAATGTTGAATGATAAGCGATTGATCGTTAACCATTCATGCAATGAGTCTAGATCGGTTTGCAGTTTTGACATATCGTCAGACGAATTGATGGAGCGCCAGATCTTGATATCATCCGCAAATAGGAGCAACGGTGCCTTTACTACAAGAAGGGCATCGTTAGACTGGAAAGCGTACAGCGTCTCGCAACTCGCATGATTCTTCTTCTTCTGAATCAAAAGCAGAAGGGATAAAATCCCGTTTAAGCTTCATCACAGTAATAGACATTGGTGACTTATGCTGACAAGGCAAGCCCTGAGAGTAGAGGAACACCACTATATCACTCCGGGGATCAAGTCCATCAGTCTCAACAAATGCTGATCCAACGCGTTTTTGAATAGCTGTTCTGATGGGAGAGACAGGAGCCCTTTCAGTAGAGAGTTCCAAGTGTTCACCACCCGCGTGGATAGCGTGCTCGCATTACTCAGCTTTAGCTTTCTATGCTTCTGCAACTTAAGGTCATGTCCCCGAGTCCTCGACTCACCTACTAATAGGAAGTACTGGAGGAACTCGTCTCCATATTGACTGAGAAGAATACGGCGTGTCAGGAGCAGGTCAAATCTTTCCCTTCGAAGTTCTAGGGGGTAGAGTTTCAGTAAGCTCCTCCTATCCTCTTACGCGAGTTGGCGCATTCCTTAAACCGTCTTAGTGCCCCTCTTTGTACCCTCTCCAAGGAGTCGCATTCGCCTTTAGACTGAGGAAATGCAACAGGTACCCCATATTCCAACAGAGGACGAATGTACGCATCCTTCGACTTCAAGGAATCCATAACCAGAATCCCTAGGTCTTTTTCGACCGTCACAGTTCTAATAGGCTAACCTCCCAGAAAATATTCACCACCAGTGTCAACGGAGTATATGCGCATGACCACTGTCTTGTTCTCATTTATATGCAGTGATTGAGGGTCGGCGAGGGAAACCTTACGCTGCACGCCTGAAGTCCCTAGATCTTTTCTCACTTACGCGCCGTCGTTTGAGAGGTGACTTAATTGATGCCTTCAAGATCTTGAAGGGATTAAGTGCCGTTATCATGACCGACTTGTTTACCTTAAGACCCGAGCTGGGCACCCGCGGACATTCACTCAAACTTGCTAAGCAGCGATGTAGACTAGACTCCCGGAAAAACATTTCAGCCTCATGGTGGTAAATTTATGTAACCGGCTTCCAGAAGAAGTTATATCCTGCAGTTCTGTCGCGACTTTTAAGAACGGTTTGGACCGCATTTCTGTGCAAGATAACGTAGTTCACCATTTTTAGCGTGGTTTGGTAAGTAAGTAAATGCTAGAGTTCTGTTTTTTAAATATATTATATATGTATGTATCATTAATATATTAATATATATATATATATATGTAGGTATGATTGACACAATCATTTAAAAATGAAAAAGATGCCAACCTGGCAATGCACGAGGAAAAAAGAAGAAAAAACGTAAGCATCATAATCATACTAAGAAGCACAAGTCTGGAGCCGGACAAAGTGCCAAGCAATATGAAGCAGGAAAAGCAGATAAGCAAGCGCGTGGAAAAGGGAAAGCAGGCAAGCGGAATACGCAAAAGCAAATGCACAAAAAAGCAGCTTGTTTTTGTAGTTTCACTGCATGCGATTTTTTGGGTTTTTTGTTTTGTTTTTGTTTTTTTAATGTAAAATAATACCGAATAAAAAAATTATGACACACATAATAAAATACACTGGCGCCACTGACTTCGGTTTGTAGCCATATCGCGTAAGGTTTCCAGCCAACTATTAGGTGGAGCTTTTGGACCCCAACCAGGCAAACGAATACGCCCAACTGAGCCTAGCGCTACGGTGAGTTTCTTCATCCCAACGCGCCACGTCATGGACTGGCCACCCGATCTTTTCTGCCAGCTTCTGTCAGGCTCTGCGAATAAAGGGGGGAGGTACGGGTAAACGGTGAGTGGCATTTCTAATACATGTTCCCATACCTCGCAAACGAGCAAGCATCAGCATGTCTCTTATGAAGTGGCCACACTGGGTCCGAACACCCGCTTGCAGACATCGATATTCTGTAAACGATGCATGCACCGAATGCGAGAATATACGGCCGGCATTTTTCGCTCGGATAGACCAGGTTTCGCAGCCATAAAGGAGTGTAGCACGCACCACTGCGTTGTACACTCGGCCTGTAGTATGGAGTGAAACATCGCGTCGACGCCACAGGTGGCGAAGGTTAGCAAACGCTGCACCCGCTTTGCGAACACGATGTGAGATCTCGTCCTCGACACAACCCCCAGCGGAGATACAACTGCCAAGGTAAACAAAGCTGTCGACCAATTCAAGATTGACATCGCACACAGTTAGGTTTGGAAGAGAGCCGCTCCAATCCTGGGTAAGTGTTTTACACTTGTTAGGCGCAAAGCACATGCCATACCTTGAAGCTTCAAGTGACAGGCGGTCCAGGGCTTGTTGCATTATGTGAGGGTCATCTCCCAGAAGTGCGATGCCATCGGCATACTCTAGATCGGTCGCTCGCTCACCCGGCAGAAGTTCAACACCTGTGCCCACCAGGCCAGCTAAAGCTTTTCTCAGGACATCGTCGATCGCGAAGTTAAAAAGGAACGGCGAGATAGGGCAGCCCTGCCGCACCCCGCTGGAGATAGTGAACGAGGACGACAATTGTCCGTACGCTCGAACCCTGCCCGACGTTTGGCAATATAATGCTTTCAAGATCCAAACATACTTCTCGGGCACTCCATGTCTCAGTAGACAGTTCCAAAGATTTTCACGATCGATTGAATCGAATGCCGCTCGGATGTCAAGGAATACCACGATAGTTGGTTTACGAAAAGTGTGGCGTTGCTCCAGTAACTGACGGAGTGTGAAAATTTGATCTATGCACCCTCGGCCGGCACGAAACCCAGTTTGCTTCTCACGGATTTGCTCTTACCGTTTGGTACTCAATCGGTGAAGCAGAATGGACGCCAGTATTTTAGGAGCTACTGAAATGAGACTGATACCCCGATGATTTTCACAGGAATCGCACCGTCCTTTTTTGAAAATAGGAGCAATTATTGATTCTCTCCAAGGGATCGGAACGCGTTCCTCAGCCCATATGTTGGCGAACAGCGCTTGAAGTTCGCGAACTAACGCGAAACCGCCATCTTTGAACAATGACGGAAGCAAAGCATCAGCACCTGATGCCCGATGGCGCTTAAGGCTCCGGACTACACTGTAAATCTCTGATTGAGTCGGAGCCTCAAGAGAAATCGACCATGGGGTACAGTGTTCCGTATTCTCGATATCAGTGGGTGCAGAAGGCCAGTTAAACTGTGCTTCAAAATGTTCTACCCATCGCTCCATGCGTCTGTGCATGTTAAAAACTGGCAAACCATCTGCTTCACGTATCAACTCACTGATGCCTGGTCGCCCGCTTCCAGTTGTTCTGATGAGTTGGAACAATTTTTTGAAATTGCCTACAGCTGCCGCAGATTCCATTTCCGTAGCCTTAGAACTCCACCAACTTTCCCTGTCGGTTCTCAAACTGGCAACCAGTTTACGTTTAATAAGCCTTCGTGACGCATCATGGATGCTATCAGCAGAAAGCAACCGACGTTGGTCCATTAATTGGAGAGAATTCGCAGAAACCCAGTGCTGAGCTACACGGGAAGTCAACCCACAACTATCCAACGCGGCTGTTTCCAAGGAGGTTTGAATCCCACTCCATTGGTCATCGATACTATTTTGGGGAAATGTAGACAGATGCAGACTCAAATTGGCCTGAAACCCTCGGAGAACCGGGAGATCGTTAAGCCTAGCAACATTCAACTGCCTTGCAACATTTCTACGTTTCCCACCAAAACGCATCGAGAGCTTAGCACAGACTAACGCATGATCGGACTCTAGACAGGTGCCTCAGTAGGAGCGGCAATCTTGCACACTCCCTCGCCAGGAGTAGCTGATAGCAATATGGTCAATTTGCGTGAACAAGGCCGCCGATGGAGATCTCCAAGTGGAGCAGTGGCGCTTCGAATGGCGGAAGTGTTGTGAATATGACATTGCCTTTGTGCACATCTGCTACCCTACTTTTACTCACGTCTCTCTCTTTCCATTTTAGCTCTCATACTGTCATTCTGAAGTGAATAAAACCTGACTTCCGGGTATTGAATACTTCTGCTTTCAATCTATATCTGCTTGACAAAACTATACTTCAATTTATTCACTTCAAGAATACTTGATCATGGAACGTCATCTTCAACCTGAACGATTCGACGTTGACCCCCGTTCTCCTGAAGCTGCGAAACGGTGGAATCATTGGTATAAAACCTTTCAGAACTTCATCGCCGCCGTTAATGCTGAAGAGTCAGTTAAACTCAATTACTTGATCAACTTTGTCTCCGCCGCGGTTTACGACTACATAACTGAGTGCGACAACTTCAACGATGCCATCTCTGTCCTCAAGAATCTCTACATGCAGCCTCAAAACGAAGTGTTTGCACGCCATCTTCTTGCCACTTGTAAACAAGAAAGCGACCAATCTCTCGATCGATTCGCTTTAAAACTAAAGTCCTTGGCAAAGGAATGTAATTTCACAGCCGTGACAGCCGAACAATACCGTGACGATGCTATCCGGGACGCATTCATCACTGGCATACGATCAAATAGCATGCGACAACGTTAACTCGAGTGGCGTTCGTTGGATTTTCAGACAGCATTCAAACAAGCACGCTCTTTAGAGCTAGCCGAAATACAATCGCATACTTATCAAAACCATAATATCCCATGTGGTACGACTTCCGAATCCGCCAGTTCAGTTGCTGACCCTACCGAAGCTATGGAGATAACAGCCGCGGTATCGACACTCAAATGCTTCTTTTGTGGCTACAGTCGACATCCTCGTGTGAAGTGCCCCGCTCGTGATGCAACTTGTAAAGCCTGTGGCAAAAAGAGTCATTTTCAGTCTGTTTGCCTGTCCTCCCGCAAGACGAAGCCCAGCGCGATTAACTCCACCATCTCAGCTCTTGCTTCAACCTCAGCTCCGGAAAGTTTATCCAAAGCTGTGATTCCTTTGTACATAAACGGGATAAAGCTCGAGGCTCTAATCGATACGGGAAGTTCCGAAAGCTATATTTCAACTCCAGTTGTGCTTGGAAATTCTCTCAAAGTAACTAAATCAAAAAACCTCATAACAATGGCCAACACATCACTATCCAGTTATACGGACGGTCATTGTTTTCTCTCAGTCCCAATCAATGGTTCTACCTATCACAACATCAAATTCTCGGTACTCCCGAATCTATGTTCAGATGTTCTTTTGGGTCATGACTTTTTGAAGTTGCATCAAAAGGTGGAAATTCCTTTTGGAGGTGCTCTACCACCTCTGTCTATTTGTGGGTTAACCGCTGCTAACGTTGATCCCCCGATACTATTCAATCATCTCTCGAAAAATTGCAAACCGATAACAACGAAATCCAGACGACATTCCGTCCCGGACGAACAGTTCATACGTTCAGAAATCAAGCGTCTTTTGAATGAAGGGATCATCGAACCGTCAGTCTCTCCGTGGAGAGCCCAGGTCTTGGTCACGACGAATGAACGTCATAAGAAACGTCTGGTTGTCGACTACAGTCAAACTATAAATCGGTACACCCAGCTGGATGCATATCCTCTTCCACGTATAGACGTAATGATTGAAAAAGTTTCACAGTACAAATACTTCAGTACTTTAGATCTGCTGAGTGCTTATCATCAAATACCCCTGCACAATGATGACAAAAAGTTAACCGCTTTCGAGGCTTGTGGCAAAT
>JACCGJ010006858.1:0-13140 GCA_013407085.1 Atriophallophorus winterbourni | reverse complement strand
GATCCAGGAGTAAGATGTCTTTTTGGAGCCATGGTGTCCAGGCTTGTGCGGCATAATCTAGAACCGGGTGTATATATGTATTCATCATGAGAGGAAAACACACCGGGGACAAACGTCCAAATATCCGCCGTAGCATGCCGAGCAGCCGAGACGCGCTTTTGTAAACGGTTTCGCATTGTAGACCATTTTCCAAACTGCCGCAAATCCAGACACCTAGGTCCTTTTCTTTTTCAGTGTACTCCAGGTTAATGTCGCCGAGCTTGTATGGATAGGAAACGCCAAGGTCACGACCAATATGAATCATCCTCGACTTTTGCATATTCAATGACAGTTTATTTTCAGATGACCAGTTGAACAAAGCACTCAAATCGTTTTGCAGCAAGATACAATCGTCAGCATTTCTGATTTGCCTCCATACTTTTATATCGTCAGCAAGCAAAACCATCTTACTATCATTTGGTAGTGGTATATCGTTCATATAGACTAGAAACAGTATTCGTCCAAGCACTGAGCCTTGTGGAACTCCGCTAGTGACATCGATGTTCTTCGATAATAGGCCGTCCACACGAACTCGGATTTGCCTGTTGCTGAGGTAATCTATTAGCAATTCGTATAGTCTTCCAACAACACCGTGTTTCTTTAGCTTGTTCAAGAGTAAATTGTGATCAACTCTGTCGAACGCTTTAGAAATGTCCAGGTAGCACGCATGAATACAGCCCCCCGCATCTACAATCCTCGTCCAATCGTCTAAGCTTGTCAGCGAATTTGTTAGACAAGAGCGATTTCTGCGAAATCCATGTTGGGCAACTGCAAAAAGTTGGTTCGTTTCCAGATGTCGCACGATTTCTGCGGTTATTATTCGCTCAAAAACTTTTGACACTTGCAACACACATTAAAGGTGACGATTCATTCAAAAGCTATCTTCAAGAAATAATGACTTGTACCACTCTTTACAACCATGTACAACAAACAACGCGATTTCGATCTGAACAAACCCAATCTACCCTAGACTTCATACTTGCAAACGAAGAACTCATGATAGAATCTGTTTCCTATACAGCTCCACTCTGATTGAGTGATCATGTTGTCATGACATTTGATTATATTTATCAATACGAACCAGTAGGAAATACTCAACGAACGTATACAACTGTGAACTATGACTTGCTTTGAGCTCTTTTTACTGCGAATCAATGGGATTTACTTGAACTCAAATCAGCTAGATAAATCTGTTCCCTTTTTACAGCCAACTCCGTATTATCATTGATTAATCATCAAACGTGAAAATGATAAGCAGAAAACAGCGTCCAAAACGTCTCTCAGAAGCAGTACTCGAAAATGGATGTGTAAGCGTGGCAAAACCTGGTACAAATTCTTGGGCTAACTTGGTGCAACTAAACCTCATTGCGAAGTAAGTGTGTCTGCCTCATTGGAAATGATAGACACATGGACAGTCTTTAAACTCTGACAGCTGCAGCCTGCCAATAGTTCACAGGGTGGAATTTCCCCCCAAACGTTGTTCAAACAAAAATAAAGACGAAAAAAACAGGTTCACCCGGTATAGATTATGTACACCCTAACCTTTTGTATAATCTGTCTTCCGAATTGGCAAAACCGACGTCTGACGTGTTCACGATAATGTTCGAACAGATCTTTGTGCCAGAAACGTGGAAAACTGCCCTGATTAGTCCCATCTACAAGGGTAGCGAGAGAATAAATTTGCTAAACTATCGTCCGATAGCATTATTACAAGTGCTATCAAAAGTATCGGAGTCCATCATAGCTGATGCCTTGCAGAATCACTTTGAGATTAATAATTTAATCTCCGAAGCACAGCATGTATTCAGGAAAAAACGATCGTGTCTGACAAACTTGCTATTAGCAATAGAAGCTTTGTCTGAGCTACTGGATGCCCGTAAATCAGTGGACGTGATTTATATCGATTTCTCAAAATCTTTCGATTGTGTCAATCACAAAATACTTTCGTCGAAACTACTCACCTACGGAGTACGGGTAAGCTCCATGCATAGATTAAAGAATAATTAATATCCGTGAGATGAATGTGAGAGTGAAAAATGAACTATCCGAGTCGATTAAAGTTTCCCGTGGTGTCATACAAATATCATTTATCAGACCGCTTTTGTTTTTAATATATAAACGACTTGCCTACTGTAGAACAGTCGTCGATGCTTATTTTCGATGATGTCGCAAAGCTTTGGTGCAAGATAAACTCCACAGCCGACAAGCAGTCCCTTCAACGGGAACTCGATTTGATTTACACCTGGTCCCTAGACAACGAAATGCTACTGAATGCTTCGAATTGCAGCATATTGTTGCTCAACAGCAAGTTGAGAAAAGAATATAATCCAGGTCTTACTGTTATTAAATCCACCTCCTCCAAAAAAGATTTAGGCGTGATTATCCAATCTTTACTTATGATACTCAATGCAATGTCGACTCGCTGCCAGCAAAGCTGAAAGCAACTTGGCTCTCCTTCGAAGAGTCCTATGTTCGTTTGACCCCAACATTATCTGCAAACTGATTTTAACCTACATCCGTCCTCATATAGAATATGCTATACCGGCATTGGATTCTTGGTTGAAAAACGATACTCAGCAATTGGTAACTCCACAGTGCAGAGTGACAAAACTCGTCCTGGGACTTTCTAATTATCCATACGGAATGGAACTCTAATCTTCATTTAAACAGTGCTTAATAAAACAAATCATCTTCGGAGTCGTTTGTTTCTTATTACCCATAACATAGATTTGAGTGGTCACCAATCTAAACTCTACCAACAGCATAGCAGGTTGAACTGCAGCAAATATGCATTTTCCGTTCGCAATGTGCAATTATGGAACAGTTTACATACTCAAGTGGTACAATCTGTAACCATTGACGTTTTGAAGTAACCAATAGATGTCCACATGGAAAAGTATGTTTTTCACGTTTGAAAATAATCTCTAACAATATTTTGATATTTTTTACCATCCGACCCGATGTACATTTTTGTGGGTCTTCTAAAGCTTAGCTTTTAAATAAATCATGTGGAGACAGTAAGATCTGAGGTAAAATGAGCGGTAAAGTGGTAAACAAATATATACTTGTAGGCCACAGCTATACAGGGTTCTTACAAAAAACCACGATGTTCAAATACATAAAAATAAACTTATTCCAAGCTAAGTGCTCTAGGCGCTTATAAAAGACCAATATATTTTGATCCTCACATTCCCATTCCTCTCGCACCACTACCGGTTTCTGGCTGTTTGCCTTCATCGGGTGAAATCAGTAAGATCAGCGCCAGTGAGAATTTAACAAGGGGTAGTGCGATAAACAGAGGTATACTTGTAGGTCTCTCTTGTATAAGGATATTACAAAGAACCACGTCGTTGAAATAGAAACACAAAGTAAATCCTGACCAAGTGATAGAGGCTCATATAAAAACAATATATTTTGGTGCTCACATCCCAGTACCTTAGCCACCACTAACGGCATCGGGCTGTTTTCCGTCATCGGGTGAAATCAGTAAGATCAGCTTCAGTTGACCTTGAATCAGTGTTAAATTGGTATACAAGATATACTTGAAAGCCGATGTAGTATAGAATTCTTGATAAGAACTAACAAGTTCGAATACAGAATCACAACTGATTTCTGACCAATTACTCGAAGTGCTTATAAAAGACCAATATATTTTGGTGCTCACATCTCCATCCCGAACACACCAATAACGGCTTCTGCCTGTTTCCTGGCATCGGGGGAAATCAGTAAGATCAGAGTCAGTGAGACTTGAAAAAGTGGTAATGTGGTAAACCGATGAATGCTTGTATGTCACCGTTGTATAGGATTCTTGCGAAGAACCACGATGTTCAAATACAGAATCACAAAGTGATTCCTAGCCATGCGCTCACGGCGCATATATTAGACCTTTCTATTTTGGTGCGCACATCCCAATCACTTACACACTGATACCTGTTTCTGGCATTTTGCCTTCATCAGGTGGAGACAGTAAGATCATTGTCAGTGAACATAGAAACAGTGGTAGTTTTAAAAAATACATACATGTATGCCACTGTTTTATGGGATTCTTACAAAGAACCACCATGTTCGAATACTTAATCACAAATTGATTCCTGACCAAGCCCTCAATGTGCTTATAAAAGACAAATATATTTTTACTGCTTGCATCCACATCCCTTCAAAACCATTACCTGTACACCAGTACACCTTCACAAAATGGAGACAATGAGAACAGATTCGTTGAGCTATGAAACAGTGGTAAAGTTTTAAACAAAAATAAACTTGTGTGCCATTCCGGCCTTGTTCTGTTTTCCTGAGTGTTGGGTTAAGAATAACGCATAGATTGGTAGAACGCAACGACTGTCTTCGCTGCAACATCGACAATTCATCCATCATAACAGTATGCCACTTTGGGTTCTTACAAAGAACCACGATGTTCAAATACAAAATCACAGAGGGATTCCCGGCCAAGCGCTCGAGGCGTTAATATAAGAACAATATATTTTAGTGCTCACATAAACAATCCTTTACACACCACTACCATTTTCGGTCTGCTTACCGTCATCAGGTAGAGTCAGTATTATCAGGTTCTGTGGGCCTAAAATTATTATTAACGTGCAGAAAAAGATATGCCTTTATGCCACTGTTTTATAGGGTTCTTGCGAAGAACCACGATGTTTAAATACTAAATCACTAAATGATTGATGACAAAGCGCTTGAGGCGCTTATAAAAGTTCACGCAATTTCCCTTCATCAAGTAGAGACCTTAAGATCAAGTTAAGTGAGCCTTGAAACCGCGGTAAAGTGTTGCATAGGATTTTCAAATATAGAATCACAAAGTGATTCCTGGCTAAGCGCTCGAGGCTCTTATATAAGACCAATGTATTGTGATCCTCACATATTTGTCCCTTACACACCACTATCAATTTCTGTGTCTTTGCCGTTATAAAGTGGAAACAGTAAGGCCTGTTTCAGTTTGCCTTGAAATAGTGGTAAATGTTTATTATTCTTCGGTGATTATTCTTTTAAATAGACAAAAGATAAAGAATATTGGCGTTTGGACCAGTGGAAGTCAGAATAATAGCATGTAATGCGAAGCCTTGTACAATCTAGCTGGCCGCATGCTAGGTATGCTGCGGCGTATTTTTGGACTTTTTTCGTTATATAATCCCCTTTGCTCCTCAATACGTATATTATTCCAGTGATGGATTACTCAGTGCAAGCTTGTGCACCATTGCTACAAAAGGACTTCAAGATGCTTGAGAGAATTTATCGCAGAGCAAATAAAATGGTGTGCTGTGACGCGACCATCCTTAATTTGGATACACTGGCTCGCAGACAGATTTAATCCTCACCTATAAAATACTGAACTCAAAGATTAATACTCTGAGGTATTTATTTTGTCCCCGCTCAAACCACACACTCACACAGTGGTATTGGTTATTCCATATTCTCACCGAAACTTACATCGGTTCTTCTATTTGGTGCTTGCTTGTTTCTTATAGAACTCCTTACCGTCAAACGTGCAATCATCTAGTGAAAGGATTTTCAGGAACAAACCGGATATATTTATGCTTAGTAATTTCACACTACATCCCGTTTATATAACACGACATTTATCCTACGAATACTTTTCTATCATACCGAGACAATACGTGACATTTTTTCTAACTACAAAAACGTCGACCTTCCAAGTGCCTCAATTTTTGTATATATTCATTGTCCTTGTACGAATATAATATGGCGTTGTACAGCTAAAATCGTTTTATATCATAAATTCGTCAATCTTGAATATTCGATCTTGAATATTTTGATCAATATTATACCAAGTTTTCATTAGCAAGGCAGAAAAAATTCCATCAATGAATTTCGTTTGAGTCCAAGTCATGAGGTTCGAAATCACAATTAATTTTTTTTAGATTGAATTTCGCACAATTCTTTTCCATTGTTTCTACTTTCCATGGTGCCTCGTGTAGTTGCTGCGGATATTCGTAGATGCATTTGGTTGATTCGGTGGCGAAATCAAATCAGGGTTATTCACATCCGCGCACTTTATGTCGTACGCAGCTCGAAATGGAATTTCAGGAGGGGCCAATTTTCGGGTATTTTTACCAGACCTCGAATATCATATCTTTCATTTCGTCTGTTCGAAATTATATTTTAAGTGGAAAAGGCTGTTAAGATTAGTTTTACTTAAGTCGCATAACATGAGCCGTTATTAAGTGACTGTTCTGTAAAATTCTTCATTCACACCAGTCGTTTTACAGTTGTTTACTTGCTTCTCGTTCGTTTGATCTGGGTACGATATGAACGATAACAGCTCGGCGGTTTATAGCTTCTTTTGCTAATTCAGAATTGTTGCGTCATAGTTTTCGTTCTTTCCACGGAACAAAAGAAATATTCTTATAGCGGACGCATTTCCGAGTTTAAGGGATGAGGTGAGTATGATATTTTCTACATCTTTTACAAACGTTTGTATTACACGTAGTTGCCTGGGTTAGTTCTCAAGAGTTCGGGGGTCTAATAAATCGTGCCAACGAAACGGGCGAGGCAGTATTACCTAAGCTTTGATAATGATAATTTCGTTGTTTCCTCTTATCTGTCTCTCGTTGTTTTAGCGACAACGCTGTTGATTCTGTGAGTTTACTGCAAATTACCCTTGGTCTTCTATCTTTGTCTTCCGAGTCATTTTCGTGTGTAAAACCTTCTGTCCTAGCTTATGCACATCCTTCGTAAATTTTACACTTTCATTTCTTTAACTACAGGCATGCTTCGTAGAAATAGTGTTTGTACCGAGTGGTTAGGAGGGAGTTTGATTGATTGATTTTTTTTATTAAGGTGTGTTTCAGGGGGTAGTTATGGCTCCACTATGAAACATACTTGCACGTGGTAAAGGCCTGTGTTTTTAGTTGACTTCTGCGCTTCCTGCCACGAATATGCTTTGAAATACTCTAACGTTCCTTCGAGTTGTTTAAGGATCGCTTCTATAGCTAACATGCGTATTGCAATAATTGACTCAGAGTTATCAGCTCTTGAGAAAGCACTCGAATCGTTTACCCTACATGGATTACATGCATATAAATATGCCTAGAAATTTGTCATTATTTATTAAAGCCACTGATCCCGATGACAAAATTGAGTCACAATTCGCATAAGCAGTAATCGAACACAAGTGGCATTCAACTTGGCTCAATTTGAAATATTTGGCACGTCGGCGTCAAATGAGTTATGAGTCACGTGGTCAGCTATCGTGTGAGTCACTGGGCTACACTGTCGTTTATCGATCGGTGGATATCTGTGGGGTGAAATACAAGCGGATACGGTTTAGTACGATCCAACGAGTAATAAAGAGCTGTGTCAACCGACAAGAACGAATATTCGCTTTGGGATTAAGCGAAGCGAAGTTGCGAAGCGAACGAATATTGTTGAATATTCGCTCGCTATCGCCCATGGGCGAAGGGCAAATATAAAACTTCGCTAAAAATTCGGTATACTTCGCTTCGCTTAAACGAAGGGCAAGTTCCAACTTCGAGTGGTAAAACGAAGATTAGTCGAAGGTCTTCGCTAAAAGCGCGTGTTCATTTGTTTTGCTACTTTAATATTCAACCCTTTGTATAGGGAATTGTTTTGATGTTGACACTTGTTGATAGACAAAGGCCAGACAAGTGCACTCCGATGGTGACTGAAGGTACCGACGTAAGCTACTTAGCAACCGACTGCTTGTTTAATTGCTATAAGCTAACATTTGAGGTGGTAACTAGAGTTACGGTCAGTAGACAAATGGTTGTATTTTTTTGTACTTTAATATTTTAAATGTATTCGCGTAGGTGTGTGGCCGGATGCGAAGGGCGTGGGTGTTTTGATCTGCTTGGGTGTTTGTCGCTCTGCGTGGTTGCTTGCCGCCTTGCCTGGGCGTTTGTTTCTTTTGCGTGCGTGGTTGGAGTGGACTGCTGTAAAAATGGATGAAAAGTTAATTTTCCTCATAATCTCATCATGAGCCCACGAAGACGCAACCACAAGACGGACAGGAACAAAGACTCGGCATCGGCCAAGAAGTATAAGAGGAGCTCGACACCCTCAAGGTCAAGCTGCCGTCAAAAGACCCGTGGAACCCCAAGTCCTCCAGAAAGAGGTCTCCGCCGCCGTCAGATGATGATGATGATGACCACTTTCATCACACCACCTACCGGCTACCAGATCACCGATCTAGAACTTCTTCAAGAAGGAGGCTGTGAAGAAAGGTGTGAAGGAAAGAGAAGCTGGAGCTCTTTGCCAAGTCGAGGATTGTGGGCAGTCCATCGCCCGGCCTCAGGGAACCCCCAAGGCATGGTGGGCCACATCATGTCGAAACATCCGGACGTTTCTAAGCAGTTTGTGAACCAGAAGGCCAAGTTGGATATTGAAAAGGTGAGTAGACTCAGTTTGACGCAACCTTCGTTTAAAAACTTGATATACTTCGCAATAGCGCCAATACTTTGTTTATAGACGCTAGTACTTTTAATACGTGCAGACATCGTTATACTTTGCAATCGTTGGTGGAAATGAAGCCCAACTGATAAAGCTCCACTTATTTTCCGTTGGATGATAATTTATTCTCGTATTCGCCAGACTCGCTATAAATTTGCTTAAAACTTAGCCGTACGATACTTCGATATTATTCGCTTATACTTCGAATATGATTTAGTCATATCTTAGATGTAGTAGTGACTATACTTTTGATATAGTCTTGCTATGAATCGACATAGTAGTTCAACTTTTTGCACCAATTGATCCCCTGGAACCTATACAAAATACACACCCTGTCTCAATTTCTTTTTTAGGACGGCATACGCCCATCCCGGCTACCTCGGCCTCAGCAGAGAGGGTCTTCTCGGAAGCTGGACTCGTGACCAAGCCCACCCAAAGCCTTCTGAACAACGAGAGGGTCCAGGAGCTCGTCTACATTCATGACAATTTCGAGAGAGTGCTCCCCTACATGAAGAGGATGAAGCTCCGCATCCAGGAATTCACCAATGGCGAAGTTATCTGCACTCAGAGTCAGCAGCAGCTCAAAGACCAGGATGACCCTGAGGCCAACCTTGAGGATGTCGAGTTTGTCGACACCCAGGAGCTCACGGCGAGGGCCTACTCCTCTCTGACTGAAGGCAGCCGGACCAGTTCCGGCACCAGGTCCAGGTCCAGAATCCCGGTCTCACAGACCGAGTCAGAGGAGGAGCCTAATTGCCTTTGAGATGAAGGTTTTGTATATTTCCTATGCCAAAGCTCATGAAAAAGTCCTCCCTTGTCAAATAAATGTTCTTTCGTGGTCAAAAAATAATTTATTTCGGAATTCATTTTATTTCAGCGAAGAATAGCAAATTTAAACGAATATTAGCGAATTATAGCAAGGTTTTTTGTCGAAAACGAAGTTTTTGGGGGACATCGAAGTTGAGCGAAGATTATTCGCTAATATTCGTTATAGCGAAGTGCGAAGCTTCGCTTCGCTTCGCCATTGCGAAGTGCCACTTGGAGTATTCGCTTTGATAATATCGCCATTGAAAGGGCAGCAGTTGGGAATTCGAAAAAGTTCGCTTCGCACTTCGCTCGCTCAAAAAAAGTGACATTCGTTATTGTCTGGTGTCAACTATCGGTAGATTCGAGATGCGGAAAGCTTTCTGGCCATATTGGGGTAGTCGCTTATTCAAAATTTAAAGCGATGTTAACGCGTAGTTGAAACATGACAATTTTGATGCGAAGAAATTTCCGTGCAATCGGTTAGAGCAGTTTAGTGTTATGAATACACGATCGGTCCCAAACATTCCTATCAATTGGAAAATTTTGACTTACGTGGATTCACGTCTTTCGAACTTGAAATTTGAATACCCCGAACGAGCGAGTTGAGACAAGGTCAACGATATATGACCCGTCTAGATCACACAAAGGGCAAAGTAAAATAAGTGTGGGTCTGTGGTAGCTGAAAGAACAGCTTGCAAATTAAAGGCATAAAATGTGTGGCTAGGATGCTGCAATGGGTTTTCGGAGCAAGTTCACCTGAGACTTTGCCTTCACTGAGCAACACATACAGCCAGCCACGAAATGAGCTTCACAAATTTTGGACTAAGAAAGAATGACTTTCTTGGTGGAATATACCAACGAGCAATCAAACTGTGTAGCGCTTTCTAGAAACTACCGTGCGAGCATCAATTGCAAACTTTAAGCCTCCCCACTCGTTTCTATTTAGCATTCCGTGTGATGTGATAATGACTACAAGATACTACATACTCCAAAACCCAATGCTTTTATTTCTTCATTACACTCGAAATACTTGCCACTCATCTGCATTAAAAATCCACCATTTTCGCCATTGCTGCCGCCGGTACGTGCTCGCTTTTTTGAATGGCTCTCTCTGAAGCTGTTGTTACCTTCCCTAGCGTCAAGACATTCATTCGGAAGTTATACGCATTATTGCAGAACGTTTTGACGACACATGCGTAATAAGTCCTGTTGAGTATATAACTAAGCCAGTGGTTCTTAACCTTTTTCGTAGTACCGAACCCTACAAGTTCCATACATGCATTCATCGAACCCTTATTAGTTGGAAAAATAAAATGTATTTTTTGTTCCAATTCAAAACATATGTATATATCTATATACTGCATAGGTGCACAAACTGTCTCACGCATCATTTGCACACAAAATCACTGTGTTGAAAGAAAAAAACCAACACAACATGAATTTCGCACATAAACAAACACGAAATGAATATTTACCGCAAATCAATGTGACCGTTGTTCTTGCCTCATAGTAAGGTCGGCATGGACAAAAGGAAAACGAACACTACCCAAGGATGTTAGACTTAGCCCACCCAAACCCAATGCCAAAACGTCGATCCCCAGATAAGGACTCACCGAACCCCTAGGGTTCGATCTAACCCATGTTAAGAACCACTGAACTAAGCTATACGTAACATTATATGGAACAATGTTCGTTAATGATTCATTATTAATTTTGCTTGAACAAATACTTATTATCCTTAGGAAATTGTGCTACTTAAAGCTATATGCCGCTATAATTTCTTGAAACTTGAATGAATTTCACAAAGTTTTCTCAAGTGACGCTTGTCATAGTATATTTTATGAGCATTTGAAGTATATTTGCTTTGGTGGTGAAAGTCCCTCGGAGGCTGTCATACGGATGCGGCTCTATTCATTTGATTGAATGTATGTTTCATTCAAGGCACATGTGCCTCATCTGTGCACGGATGTGCAATCAAATAGTACTTCTGTGCTGTGCGGCTAACCGTGCTAAATTGATTGGCCACGGGTAATGAGCTGCATGCTGAAACATGCTGGAGTCCCACTACCATCTTTGTTCTCTATTTCTCATATCTGTCTAGGCCTGGGCAACCTGATAGTATCTTAGCCCACGTGCAGTCTCTGACTGTGCGGCACTTTGCCTGGATCAGGCTTGTGCTTTCATACATACATACGCCTCATCTGTGCTCACCTTTCCGCAAATTCCCAAGAAGATCGGAATAGGCAACCTAAAGCTTGCTACAATAGTTACTCAACCGTTTTAAAATGTCAATCGCTTTGCCAGAATTTTACGCTTCATGCGAACGCGTATTAAGCAGTCAATTAACTGACCCAAATGAAATATGAATAGAGCTAGAGCATGCGGAGGATTTGGACTTGATTGAATGGAGGCTAAAAAGATTAAAGGTTTGTACGAAGACGTTAAATTAGCATTGCAAAAGTATTTGTTTTTCATGTGATTGAGACCAAACAATTGTAGGGAGACCTTGGTAAATTACCATTGGTAAATTGTATTTGGCATAAATAATAATAATAATATAAAATAGAAATCTCATTCCAGGTTACACTTTTCTATAGGCACAAACTTGTTTTTGTAATTCAATACCGGCACAATGAGTGATGTAGTCATTCTAAAGCGATCTACATCTTTTGTAAAGGAATAAATCTCCTAGTCATTTTTCATTCGGCTGTTTTTGCTCATTGTTTGTTATACTCTCTCTTGTTCACTTGTACGCCGGGAAACCACATTTTAGGCAACTTTCATTTTGAGGAACACCACAAAACTTCCTGGTGACCACAAATGAAAGAACCTTCCATTCAATCAAGCGTTGGATGGTATTGAACGATGCCTGTCGAGCAATTCTGAAAGTAAAAAGAACGGGAAAACGATAAGGATTATTAAATTCATCATTGTACACGTTTAGATATTTATATAACACTCTACTAGTGTCATCACTTTTATTGGTCATACATTGAACCGTTCGTCACATAAAATTGATACCATCTTTATACCTTTATAGGTCTAGATGATCTCGGGATAACTGATCTCGAACATTTGTGGAACCGATGATAGTATAACTATTCAATCAGTTGAATGTTAGACAATGAGAAAAAATATTTACCGAGAATGATAGTGGATAATCTAGATTCGTGTGCAAGCGGTGCATCGGAAGCCCTAAATGATGGCTTAATTATCCGTATGAACGAAGTCTCAGGAGAAGCTGCAGAGTTCCCGAGGTTTTTTCAAGGTGGCGTACGGATTCAAGAATGTATGGACAATAATATCGAATCCCGTTTAAATCACTGCAGGTTTGTAGTGAAAAAGAAGGATAGTCAATCCGTGACATTAAATATCTTATGTAGTCAAATTTAAGATGGCAAAATTGTTAATATTAAGTATAAGTATAAGTTGTTCTATAAAATATACCTTCCGTATTTATGCAGGTCAATTAGTTGTAACCTAATATAAAGCACGAGTAAGATGTACGCCACTTTGTGTGATCGCTGACTGACTACTTTACCATATAAATGTTTGCTCATGATCCCAATTTATATTATAAACGAATTGTTTACGCAAGCTTTTCTTTCGGAAAAACCGACAAATTATTCTATTAACACTTCATATTTTCAAGCGCATGCGGATCCTGATCTTACTGTCCCTACCTGCTGAGTGTTAACAGCACGAAACCGGTCGTGGGGTGTGTGAGTGACGGAAAAGCATGCAAATGAATCTTTTGTTTCATATGAATCTTTTATATGTGCAACATGTTAAAATAATAGCTTAGGAAATTCAGACTGTTCATACAAAGCTATAAATTAGTGTCGTCTT
>JACCGJ010006857.1:0-152836 GCA_013407085.1 Atriophallophorus winterbourni | reverse complement strand
GATCGTGGCAAACAAACTGAGCAAATACCTTGTGTAAAATAAGCTATTTTCGGAAGCGCAACACGATTTAGGAAGAAGATACTCCTGACTTACTAACCTTGTCCTTACCCTTGACGACTGGACTCGAGCAGTAGATGCTGGGGATACCATCCATGTATGTTACCTCGATGTGTCGAAAGCATTTGACCATGTAGAACACAGTATTCTCTTGCAGAAGCTGGAACGTTGTGGTATCACTGTCCGTCTGTTTAGCTGGTTAGCAAAATTACCTGACTGATCGGTTTGTTCAAGTCTCTGTGGACGGTGCTCTATCGAAGTCGGTAGCCGTGACAAGTGGATTGCCTCAGGGATCCGTCCTCGGACCAATCCTCTTCGCGCTTTATGCTAATGACATACCGGTTCTCATCAAATGCAAGATCGTACTGTTCGCGGACGATATAAAAGTGTGGTCAAAGATAAGTAAGTCGGAAGACTGCGAACCGCTCCAGAAGGATCTGGATAACCTCCAGGCTTGGTCCCTAAAAAATCGCATATTTTTCAATTTCCAAAAGTGTCCCATGTTAAACATTGGCAAATATGTGGAGTACCAGTATCTTCTTGGAACACACAGCTTCTCGTGAACAAGGGAACAAAAGGACTTGGGTGTGTTAATAAGCAACACCCTATGGATGTCGAGCCACTGCAACTACGTCCATTACAAAACATCACCGAAATTGTCACTCCTAAAGAGAATTTTCGGTAGGTTCTCGAAACAGACAATTCCCTGTATTATAAATACGTACATCAGACCCACAATGGAATATGCAGTTCAAGCATGGTCCCCATGGTTTAAAAAACATGTTGCGACTTTGCAACGAATATATCATCGAGCTACCAAACTTGTCACTGGACTCGCCGGAAACCCTACACTGAGCGGAAGCAACGCTGAATTTTATTTGATTTCCACGCCGTCGTCCCGAGGGGTTTGTATTCTGGTTTCAATATTTTTGAATACTGAAACCACCCTCTACAATGCTTAGTGAATCTACGGAGCTCGCATAATACAAGAGCTCACACATTTACTCTAACTGTCCCTCACTCGAGACTCAACTGCAGACGACATTTTTTTGCCGTGCGAGTTTGTTTTACTTGGAACAAACTGCCAGATAATGTTGTAAACTCACGAAACCAGCAAACTTTCAAGAGAAGTCTTGATGCCTATTTGACCCTCAACCCGTGCATCGAAGAAACCTATAGTTTTGACACCATACACCTACATTTGTTAACCCATCAATCGAAAACAAATTCTGCCCTTTGGATATTTTCTTGATTCTTGAACTGCTCGGTAGTCAATCTAATCCCAATTTTTGCTTTGTATTATCTTGTTGTCATATATTCTGTGGGGTTTTTGTGAAGCTAGTATGCTTTTTGACCAGTAACATTGAAGGTTGAATTGAGTGAATTGATTAACGGAACACGTGTCGACGATGATTACATAGTCGCCATACCTGTCATATAGGTAGGAATATAGCTTTTTGGACCATTAAAATTGCTTGAAATTGAATTGAATATAACGGACTAGGCGTTCGACGATGATTACAAGAAGCGCATACCTGTCATAAATGTAGGAATTCGATTTCAAACTTAGTTCTCTCTTTTGTCACCGTGAGCGCAAATTAATGTCACTCCCGCGCGGAATAAACGATTTATATGATGGAAAGATTTATGTGAACTGAGCCTAAACCAGGAAGGAAACCAAAGATTAAGTGATACGAGAATCTATCGCGCCAGGTTCGATCACTCAGGCGAAGCAATAAGCGTCAATGCGAAACGCTACTTCGATTGGTATAAAGCTAGATGTGGGAATCCTGTGGTGATTGAAATTATGTCAAGAGTAACTTTGCGACCGATTACTGCGGAAGATTGCACAGTTCGACCCATTAGCTAGAAAAATTGTAACTCGCCCCACGTGCTGCGAATGAACTTTAGTATTTCGTACTGGCTGGGGTCTTTTAGAAAACATCACTAGCATTCATTTTTCATTATCCCCAAATGGCATAGATTGCTTTTACTCATACTGGACTGGATGCGGAGCTGTCGTGGTTAATTTGTCGGCTATCGTTGGTCTGCACTTTGCATACACTAGCTGGCGGGCAATTGGGGTTAATCACAGTTTTCACGATTGAAACCACTCTATTGGAAGGCGTCTCGCAGTCCCAAGACTGAAAATGTTATCCGCGGGCGACATCACAGAGCAGATGATTACTTTTTAATCGTCTGTATCTCAGGTAACGAAGACCTTTCTTAAAGGCACGTCACCCAAGAAACCGACAGCGGAACGTGTGATATAATTGAGAATGTTTTTGAGCTACTGAAAGAAAAATCACCAAGCTTTCTCTGGATGAGTGTGAAAATAGTTTTGGCTGATATTTTCTAAAAACAACTGTACCGAATTTGTCATCAATCACAAACAGCGCAAATTGTGATAAGATATTCAGCTACACCCCATTTCAGGATAGGTAATCATATACGAATGTGTACCATCAAGATAGAAAATAACCCGATCGATATAAAATCGATTGATTCACCGACCAGGTCGTAGTGCCTCTTTTTGATGGGAAAATAGCCATAAACTGGTTAAGGTCTTTACCTGTTGGGAATGTGAGCAAGACAATGCATTGGTCATGCTTATTTTGTTTTATGTGAAGTACTAACGGCACTCTCAAACGGAATAGCAACGTACTTTTTGGGAGTTGGGAGTACTCGGATGCGGTTTCTTAATGTCATCCGATGTGTTAGTAACAAAGGGGTGAGCTGTGGCATTGGAAAACGCTGCTCCTAGACGTTGTATCAAATTACTTCCAAAGTTCACACGTCTGCTACCATGACTTTTTGGCGGTTGCTGCAACGCTGATTGTTTAGCGACATCTTCTTCTGGTCTCGACAATGGTTGAGAATGGCTTTCGTTCACATTGGTAATGACCAACTTGGGGGGTGCAGCTGTGTGGTGAAATGTATGCCTGAATAAGCAAGCTTGTTTACAACAAAAGTGAATGGGTGAATTAAATTGACAAGATTTATATGAATGAGAAATATTTACAGCTTTAGTGGTAAACAAAAAGCCTCGGCAATTCGATTGGTTCAACAATGTTGAATATAAAAATAAACGAAAGTTTAAAATCATGGTTAGGGAAACCCCTCTAACCCAACTTTTTCAAAGTGTTACGGGACAACAAAAGAGCTGAAAGCGTGGGTGATGATGAACCCTCAATCAATAGGGTTTCGGATGGATCCCATTAGAATCTCATTCGAGTGGCAACATCAACGGAAGCATGAAAACAGAGGCAACGTCAGCCGATATCGAACAATATACAATTCGTCATGGATGATCAAACGAGCCCGGTGTGTTCAGGGCTTGCAGAGAACCGGTTGGCAAGAAACCGAGTGACAAATCACATCGAAGTGACAATCTGGACAGGCATGTTGAGGATCAGTGTTGTGATTGCCCATATAAGATCTACGTGTGAAGTTTGTTCTTTGTCATGTGCGTATTAAACGCGTTTGACCAATTGGCATTTTTGTTGTTTTGTGGGATACGTGGGGGAATGTAATAAGCTTTGGGAAAGTTGACCTCAGGGATGAATCGGGATACAATTGATAAGTGGAGGTGACGTGATTGATGTTGGATCGAGTGCTCTGAAGCCTACACAATCAACTTGATACACGGATGAGTAGTCACAAACATAAACAATATATTCTCCAAGAATTGCTTAAGCAACAATGTCCATCATATCTAATCGGTGTTAGCGTACACTGTATCAGATGGCAAGACATGACACAGAGATATGTTCGATTTGGCGACCACAACAGATGTTGCTGGCTCCTTCTGGACTGGTCGGGCAAACAAAGCTACTCAAATGTGCCAGTCTGGAGAACAGTTCATAAACGCTAAATTGCGATCGGTCAAACGGTGGACGGTAGCCCAGTTCGTAAGGCATGGGACTGCAATAGTGATGGTCGGGTGTTCGAATACCACCCGAAGCGAAGGATATGCACTGCTGATGAGCTCAAATATGAGTGAAACTCGACTTCAGTGTTTCCATTATGGACCGTCGGTCATCATTTTGAAATTTTAACTGATTCCAACAAATGAAAACTGGCGTTTTCTTAGATCATCTAGAAATAAAGGTATCCAAAATCTACGGATACTGGTAACTCTTAATGTATGTATGAAAAGATAAACAGAAATATTGATCCAAAAAACTAAAATCAACACCAATTAAGTCACTATATGGTAACCCATTTGTCGACAAAACTCAACAAATTAAAAGATGGACTGAGCAATTTTCTTTTCAATAATCTGGATACAGCAGGGATTTATCACATGAACTTGAAGCTTTCGAGTGTTTGCGTATCAGTAAACAGCAGGATACTCCTACTACTCATTGCAAGCTCAACACAGAAATCGACCAATTAGCGACAGATAAATCCTCCAGTGACGACTAATTTGAACCAAAGCGTAGCAACACTGTAGACCAGTCTTGACACAGCAAGTTCATGGATTGCTTCTACAATACTGACAGTAGTACTATGTCCCACAAGAGATGTGAGACATCGAAATCATCACGCTATTTAAGAATAAGGGTGACTGAAACAATTACCGAGAATACTCTATTCTCAATGTTTTAATCGAATTTGCTTCAGTATCCCAGATGCGGGTACAGGAATTAGCTGCTACAGTTTAGGCCGAAACCCAATGGGGCTTGCTTAATAGAAGATCAGCCGTAAACATAATCATCTCCTTGAGACAACTTCGAAAATGTGTTGGGTACAGCTCAAGCAATTATAATACGTTTTTAGTGATTTAACAAAGAGCTTTGACATGAGAGAGCTTTTCAAAATTCCGTATCCTATAAACGGTTGCTACAAAACCTGGAGCATCCCTGCGACACGAATGAAAGCTGAGTGCTTTCCGTTTATGGAGCACTCGCCGCACCTTGAAAACTATCGTGGATGGACAGGATAAAAACTTCAATAGCTATTTCTAAAACGGGTCTACAAAACATGTTCACTGTACTACGACAGTTTGCCTAGTGAACAGTACTCACATTGATTGACGAATGATCGATAGGTATTTCATTGACTATCCTGATGGTAGCCATCAAACGAAAGAAGCCAATAACCACCAAACATTTTTCACTTCAGCTTAATCTATAATCTATGAATCATGTTGATCTTGTCGATAAAAATGTAGATAAAAATAAAAGGCATGATGTGCTAATGCGCGTATCCAAAGTAGCTGTGCAAAAGCTCCACGGTTACATCCAAAGGTCATGACTATCACGATTTAGATCTTTTTTAACTAAGAAAGCCTCGAACCCGAACAGATCGCACATCCTGGCGTAATTGAGACATCAAAGCTGGTTACTACAGCGGTGTGGAAAAAAGAAAAAAAACTAAAATCTTTAACAGAAAAACTTTGGGGTAAATGCGTACAAAACAATTATGGTGAAGTATTGCCCTACTCATGCATCTACGCGGAAGAATATTGATAAAAATTGACACATGGCCATATACTTGTTATGCTAAATTTACAGCGTTGTTGCGATACTTCACAATTGACCTTGCGATTTTCATTATCGATTGAAGCTATATTAGCTATAATAATAATAATTTTTCACGCCAAAGGTTTGCTTATATATCCAGATGATGATTGCATTAGAGAGTGTTCTATCACCTACTTAACTATCGTTGGATGTTTAGCCTACACCATTTTGAATGTGACCGAACAAAATTATTCTATACCTCCATTTTATTCTCAAATACATGCAACCACAGTTAATATTACATCATAAACAAAACACACCGCAACCCTACCCTAATTAACGAACGATCTTATCGTTATCGAATAGACAATGAAGTGATTCCGAGACAGAGAAGCCCCTACCGGTTGCAAGAAAAGTTAGAGTCGAGACAAGAATTTTTCACTTAATTTGTTCACTGCATGTTTGCTACAACTAAAAATCAAGAGACGTGTACCCATTGTTCTGTGATTAACCTTGTGCATATTCTGAATGATATACTACACATTAGTAGCAAATGCAAAGAATGTAAATAGGTCGGAGGCTGTTCGGTTGTATAGCTCAAAATGATGCCAGCACTCTGACTAAAGCTCACTTGGAGAACATATAAGTAAGCGAAATCACAACGCATCTTTTAGAAAATGTCGAATAACTTGCCTGTATTTGCTTTGGGTGATTCATTCTCAACATTCTTTACAGATGAATCACCAATTTTCTCGTGTGTAGGTGCCTTGGCGATTGAGGTTTCATTATCAGGAATTTGTGTGGAACAATTGCTGGCGGAATCTGATTTAGATTCGATTAATTCGAGTGGATGCTCTAACGTTTCTGTTTTGAAAAATCCTAGGAGATCTTCATTTGCTGTCGGTCCACTAGGGGACGAGGGAGGCGATGGATACTGAAACCGAAATTGTAATACGCAAATGCGAGGCACGAGAAATATGGAAGTAATCACAATGTAACTCAATCGAACCTCAAGGAATCATTTCAAAATGCTGTTGTCGTACACGAAATGGGTAGCGTATGTGTTCACAGGGAATTCCTTCTAAAGTTAATGTTAACTCCACATATGCGTTCACCATCGAATGTATGTTGAAAACATTTCACCGGTCATTTCTGGAGCGCTGTGCTCAAAATACAGCGCTTCGTTTGCGAGAACCATGCCATACTCGAACAAATATTAAAGATATACTTACGAATTCACTTTTTCATATTTTGAGTAATGAATGATTACAAATAGTTCAACACTTGTATGGTTGGTGGTTTCTATGTAATTTCATCCCAAATAATGGTATACCATACAATCGCACACAAATCACTTAAGAATACTATGCTTTTTGCTGCCTAAACCACATAGACACACTCAATAACAGTATGAAACATTATACCAGGAAATATATTTTTGAAGATGCTAATCGATACGGGTTGGCTGTATCAGAACTCCATTTCCTCAGACAGTTTTTACTCAATTTCATTTTCAGACATTTAATTGGTTGTGTTTGTACTGACGAAACCCCGGCGTTGGAAACACTATTTACCCATGAATCCCTAATATTTCCACCACTTTCCGGGCAAAACAAATGTCCTCACGTCATAGATCCCAAGAACAGAGAGGACCTGATGTGCATTTAACACGTTGAATGCGATGGCGGAAACTGCCGACTTTCCGCTGGTGCGATCATGTTTGGTTCGCTGTAGACGCAGTGCCCTTTGAGCAGTCGTAGTGGGAGGTTGTTGTGTGTGTGTGTTTCTCGACGTGCTGTACACACTGACGCAATAAAATTTACACAAAGATATCGCAGCACAGAGATATCGGTCACGACCGATCGCACTCAACGTGTTAAAATCTTTCTTCAATCCATGTAAAACAAAGTTATACGGAAAGTGCGGGGGGTGTGAGCTTAAGTTCTAAAAATTTTTTACCTTCAAAACATATTTCCTGTTGAGTGTTCAACGCATTTGTGTCAAAAATCATCCATATTTCAAATACAGATCTTACTTGGACGGAGTATGCCTGCCATAATCCGTGATACTACCAATGTTTAAAGAGGTGCTTTGCAGCGTTATTTATAAATCTGTCTACTTGAAACAATTTAGTAGCCTGTAAAATAAAATGTCTGCTGTTCATCATTCAGGAGATCAGTTTCTTTCGAAGCAATAATAATCATGAACAAAATAATTAATGGAATAAATTTCAGATAACGGTTCGATAATTCGACACTGTTTTCACCCATTTTAAAGTACATTCGATTCTTAAATTTAGTGATTCGAATGCAAGAAATCGATAAATAGCGAGTGAATCACGGACAAATTTATCGTTTAATGGAACTAAAGCTCTCGTTGCTAATATAATCTACCCACGATTGCTACAGGAACCTATACGTTCAAGTGAAATTTTGTAATATCCGATTATGACAAAACGCTAAAATCGAACCGAATAAAAGAGAGAGAAGAAACAATCACATACGGCGACAAATTGTCGTAGCCCATCCAGGTTGTGTTTGCTGATAACACTTCCACGTCTACAATTCGATTGATCATTATCACAGGGCTAAAATCAATCAATGAGAAACGATTTTATCGTCGATTGAAACCAATGGTACTGGCAAAGTATTGAACAAGAAGTGGAGAAGGTGCTGGGAAATGCATTTAACCACTTAACGAGCCAATATATTTCTTTAAAATACAATGATTTGTAGTAGAACACAACCCATAACTGGGATACGAGGAAGGTTTTATCGTATTTTATCGTAGGCTCTTCTGCTGAATCTTATATCTCATTTATTGAGCAGCAATTGTTAACGTTGTTTTTGGGAATAGCGCCTTTGAATAACCAGAGACGCTCTTGTGTGAATCCAGCATTAATTTAAAGGGAAGGAAGTATAAAACTATCCTTATACGATTTGCGTGAAACATTATATCAGTAACATCGCCTTCGGAATTTCCCCGAATCGTATCACGTGAGTCCACGATTTGATGTTATAGTATGTTATTAGTATGTTATATGTTATGTATGTTATATGTTATGTATGTTGTTATATGTTATGTTATATGTTATGTATGTATGTTATATGTTATGTATGTTATATGTTATTAGTATGTTATGGTATGAGTAAGGATTCCCGAAAGCAGGTTCGTATAACAAATTTCCTAACGTTTCCAACTCATTGTACACAAAAATCGTGCTAGTTTTAATCATATTTCCCAGTGCTTCATCCGACACGTAATTATTAAACAAAATGAAAAATATCACATCATATTTGGTATAATCGGTTTAACTCCATAAATCCTACATGTCCACAAAACATTTCCAGCTCCGAATGAGTCTGGGTCATGAATCCATAGACTGTAAGTGCCTCCTTTTACCTCAATCACCGACCAGAATCAATCTTTAATGTACGTCAGTAAAAGGGTTTGATGTTAACATGCTAACAGTAGTCACACCTTGTGTAACATACCTTTATCCACGGATGCTGTAGACATTGCTTCACGGTAGATCTCTTCCTGTGGGGAGGAATTTTGATCGACGAATAAGCAAAAATGGTCGAGTTACACAGTGCATTTTGTGTAATTTTGTACCACAAGTGGAATAAAGCGATCGATATAGTGCATATATTTGTTTCGACCTCGATTAGTAACCAGACGCTTCAGTTGGATGTATACCACTTAGAGGGATGT
The DNA here is from genome assembly GCA_013407085.1 of Atriophallophorus winterbourni. Lineage (NCBI taxonomy): Eukaryota > Metazoa > Platyhelminthes > Trematoda > Plagiorchiida > Microphallidae > Atriophallophorus > Atriophallophorus winterbourni. The sequence goes on along the minus strand of JACCGJ010006857.1, from coordinate 143,597 downwards.
ACGCAGTTTAAACATTGCTATTTTTGACCTACATAATGCATTGCTCACATGGGGGATGTGAGCAATGCATTATATTGATCAGCCATGAGCGCCTAGAATGCTTGACGAAGAATCACTATGCGATTCGTCGTTCGAACATCGTAGTTCGTTGTACGAAAATCCTAGTTAACAATGGCATTCAAGTATAACTTTGATTGCCATTTATGTTCTACAGCTTCCACAAAATAAGTGAATTGAGACTGAAACACCTCTTATCAATACAAATCCATCCCAGGTATACTGCAGCTATCTAATTTGGTTATTTTAAGGCAAGTTGTTCGCTTGGTGTCCTTTTTGAATTTTTCTCCAAATCAGGACCCACAAAGCCAATGGGTACGCTAGAACAAAGCGTCCGAGGACATGTAACCTCGCCCATCGGAAAGTGTGCTGAGCGGTCACATCGTTTGCATCTCGATTAATCCCTGAGGTCAACCATCCCAACGCTTATCGCGTTCACCACTAATCCAATGATAAGAAAGCTGTTTAAGGTTATTTCCAGAATGACTTAATTAGGAACAGTGCATGCTCGTTAAATGATCATGATAAAAGTTCATGCAACAGAAAAACTTTTAAAATCTTTGTCGTATATAGTTTCTAGAGCGTGAAACTTTAAATTGCATTGCCATTGAAAATATAAAAGGTGCTTGAGATTTTGCAAAAAGTGTTGCTAATATGACTCTCAGCAATCAAACTGTTTTTCTTGAATGTGATTCGAGTAATCTCACGCATATATCCAAAATTAATTGTGTGCAGTCATTAGAACGGGATGCTTAAAGCCATGTTGAGAGTCTATTATATATCGAAGGGTGTGTGAAAAGTTGTCTCAATACTTCGTGATCACGCCTGGAGACATTGCGTAAACAACGATATTTAGCTTTTGGTGATTTGACTGTTTGAACCTTTTTTGTATTCGGGACCTCATACTTTACAAGAGTTTCTATTCTCATATAGCATTGAGAGAACGAACTACTCGCGCAACATATTCCTGACGCTTAGTGTGTTAGTCACAAGGTATCAATTTGAATTTAGTTAAGAATAGGAGTGTTGGCCAATCCAACTTTTTAGGTGTGATCAAATCAAAGATTGCGATCATGTTTGACGGATCCTTTTGTGTTAGTACTTCATCGACTATACCGATTGCTCTGTGAATCATATTAAACATAGATCAATGATTTCGTAAATATATAATTTCAACTGAAACGAGTTTCCCGGAATTACGTAATCTGGTCAATTAAATTGATATATAACTGCAATTGAAGTTTAACTGGACAATTATTGGCACTATACTACTACTACTCTTCGTTTTTATCTCCTCCATTTACTTTATAATTCGATTGAGATAAACACATTGATGCAAACATCAACCTGGGTCTGTACGTGATGAATTTGCTCAGATAAACGTGAAAGCCAGACATATTATTCACAGATCCGCTGATCTTCTATACTGTAAATATACTACTCAATTAAAGCACGTGGCACTTTTCCCCATGAATCGATATCCGATCTAGGCAGTGTTGTGAATCTCAAACCACAGTTAGTTTACAGAAACGAGGTTACGAAGGGAATGCCTAACGAAAACCCAACAAATTCGATCAATAAATAAATTAATAAATATCATTCAAATAAAAAGCCCGAGAAGCTCAAAATTGGTACAAGAATGACAAGGAAATATTTCCTAAGCTAACTTATGCTTTGAAAACACCTTGTTTAGTATCCATTGGAGGACCGATTCACTCAGACGATATAGGTCAATGGATAAAATTTTGGGAACATATCAATTTACACCCTGTTATCATTCTCCATCATATCGTTTCACCTTAAATGGTCGAGACATACTACAGTCTGCCTCACCTTGGGTTCTTCACCAACAAGTGCTGTATGAAATCCTTCGCCAAATCTGTGATACCTTTGATTTCGTCCCGGGTGTAGTCTACCACACAATCGAGAATGTTCTGAAAGGTTTCAATTTGCGAGTCCCCGGCGAATGGGGAAATGCCAGATAATCTTTGAGAAAATGGAACAAAAATTAACATATCAAAGAGACGTGAGGGTACTTTCGAATGCGCCTAAACAGCCGTTGAACACAAATATATTTTAACTATGAACCAATCGAGTAAAAAGTGAAATATCACCCATGCACATTGGTGCAATCTTCATCTATATTGGTTCTTGCTACATACACCGGAGATAAAGAACGGCCCTTTCGGTTAAAGGGTCCTACTGAATGATAGAGAAGAAAACATCAATAAATATAAATAAATTCACTGAATGAATGACAATGATGACAAGGGGCATTTTTGTGTTAACCACTGAGATAATGCTCATGTGGAATATTCTCACATTTTGTAACTATTCATCAGTAACTGGTCATACGAAATATTCACAAAGCTGATCACGGTGGTCCAAAATGGGACTGTGGATCTCGAGTTTGGTGCTTATTTGAACACAGACCGTTGTGATCAAGTGTCCAAAAATATGAAGAATCTAATACTAATGAGTAGTTTCAAATATGGCACGATTTCGCCAAAATTATCATGTGTAGAACTGGCTTTTTAATAGGATTATATACATTTCCATTGAAAATAATGAATTCCAGGTAACTCAGATTCATATTAAAACTCGGATAAGATTCCATCAAATTTTAGAACCTTTCTGTAATAAAGATCCACTTGATACGTTTACTTATCCTGCAGAGGAAGTACAATAGAAAATCGTCTACTACAAGTCGTACAGATTACGATCTCTTTATTTAATACCAGTTTAAATTGGGACTCAAAAAAACACAGATACAAACTGGGGCGTGGAGCATTTTTGTGTTACCCGGTAACGATTATCAATAACTACAACAAAAATTTAGATATCAGTATACATTTTTCTTTTTCAGATTCGTTTATAGTTCTTATTCATCATTGTTCTATCTCTAAAATCCTGGTCTCGTGAAATACCTCACATTACATTTAGGCCCAAACTCCATCAAACTTTCGGACAAATGTTGGGCCAAAGAATATTTGGTCCTTTACAAGAAAACTCCCGCCTCGAATGCAGATTATCCAGCACTGAAAAATACATCCGTCACTTGTATTTTGAATCAAATTATAACCAATTAACACAAATGCTTATCAGTCTTCTGACTTCCTTGAAAATTGTTGCATACCGGATTATGAATTTTAGAATTCTGAGTTCGAAATCTTTTCTCTCTTTGAATAAATTTGCTGTCACTCGTGAGAATAGCAAGTGCTATGACGGACTAATTCACGTGAACTGAGGCAGACCGATCGAAGGTGAACATAGATTAGGCGATAAGAGAAACGAATCCAAATAAAACACAAATACACATCATCACCGTGGTAAGAACGCAACCAACCTGATGAAAAAATGATACTCCAGTATAAAGTGTAAGCACAACAACCGAGAAAGACTTACAATATATAAGTGATGACACCGACAGCCCACATGTCCGTCGCGAATGTGATTGGGTCATAGCTGACGATTTCCGGAGCTGTAGAATGGCAGATTTAACGAATAAGTTGAAGTCATAAAAATATTGGAAAATTTGTTAAAGCTTGTGACACTCCGGGTCTTGGACTGTGTCGTGCCAAAGGTGAATGGTAAAATGAGAAATACGGTCTATCTTAATTCAATCGATACTTATGCCGTTTTGAGGCATACCTCTGTCCATTCCCAAACAGTATTTAAATCTCCTTTCTACAATGCTAAACAGATGTACGGTGATGCGACTGATTAAAAGGGATCCCATCAAAAAGTTTGTCGTCGACTTGCTGCTAAGAACCGAATAAAACGCCGATTTAATTGGGCCAAAACGGAAAAAGTTTGCGGCCGAAGAAATAAGTAGAATCTTGAATAATTCTGATAATTTGAGTAACATATAAAAAGGAGAAAGCTCATCTCAACAATAACGCATCTCAAGATTAAGACATGATCAACCTGCGCAACGAAATTTGCATCAACTGCAAGGGTTGCCTTTCAGAATATATACCGAGAAATCATTTAAAAACCCCAGAGCTAGGACAAAATAGAAAGCAACCCGAAGTGTATATTAATCACCTAATCTAGATTCAGCCCTAGCTAAACTGGTTCTGGACAATGGTCATAGCGTAGATCCTGATAACGTAGAAATGATAAAGCATTTGAAATAACTAATACTGACGGGAATGCGGTCTATAGAGTGAATGAAGCGAGCAACTCCATAATCTGGCGTCCAGTTCTGCAGCAGATAAACATTAGCATGAATGACTCATAAAATACTGTCAGATTAAGTGAGCACGTTAATCGGTCAGCGGACGATAATGGTACTTGCACACAGCCAAAACCAGTAAGGTAGTACACAACACGCAAGGGATCACATCAATAGATCATTGATCTCCGTGTCTAGTTTTAAAAGCTCAGCGAAGAACAAGACCAATGCAGTTTTCTGCCATCTTAGGAGTTGTGAAATGAATACAATGTAACGCTGATCCCTGGTCGTACTGACATCATTGCTGTGAAAAGGCTTGGACAGATATTGCGATTGCAAACAAAATTCCTTTGCAGAAAACCCTGCTTGTGATATTGTAATGAAACAGTAAATGAGCACTTACTTCTTTGAAACTGGGCAAAATCAAACATTAACGTTTGTTACAAGATTGGTGGTAGATTGTTTCGAAAGGATCTAGCAAAAAATCTAAAATTACATGGAACCTACAGTATGAAAAGCAAAAAAGACACATTATTCGAGTGATATCTGCCGTATTATCGATCGCTCATCATATTTTTCACAGGAACTGTTATCTTCATGAGCTTCATAAAAATGCTGAGGAACTTATGTTCGAATATCGAAACTTGTGAGCTGTCCGGAAAATTAACGAATTGGCTAAAGAAAACAGGACGAAAGTCGAATCCTCAATAGAAATCCTCATTATCAAATAAGAATTCAAGGATAAAAAATTAGTGGAGAAAGAAAGTTGATTTCCACTTTTAAAACTGTACTATCTACTGCTTTCGCCGTTTCAATCCAAGATGGCTTTAAATCGTTCATCTGGTGTTGCCTATCTCCTAATAAATTATCGCAAAGCAACTCAATCGAATTTGATGAATTTTCTGAACAATGAATTAAATGTGTAAAGTTTGACACCATACAACTAACTGTGAATCGGTAAATTCACAACGCATATCTGCGTCAAAATGAGAACAGCTTTTACTGGAAAAGCATATCCATTTTGTGGGCTGTTATTAAAAAAGAAACAGAATATATCTAACGATTGTTCTTGAACGTTGTATTAAATATGTATTATCGTTGAAATTTAGTCCAGAATAAAGATAAGCGATTCAAGTGTTATGTCAGGAAAGGCGAATAGTTGTACAATAGCCTAGAATGCACGTAAAATATTCCATTGAATGGATGTCCCAAGCTCACATCCGACGATAAACTTATGTGAATCTAATTTCCTGTGAACACTGTCATGGTTTATATTGAAGAAAATATACTTAAAGGAATACTGCCACCGGAGTATGTGCATTAGTTTGAATCATAAGGTAAACATTAGTAACAACACAGGGTCAGGATGTTGACTACGCGTCACATCTCGCTTCAAATTCTTGTCTACAGTGGTACAAATTTCATTATTCACACATGAGATTCCCCTAATACCCACGACCTTGACCTCATGCCTGCGAATGATCGAAATACACTGACGTGTGCTTTCTGGTTTGTGAGTCGTACGCCGCACAATATGGAGTTCCAAATCCAAATGCGTTTGCACGTATCAAAAAGTAGGATAGACTCCAATCTCAAAACATATAAAGTTTTAAACTGGGTTCCGACAGTAGTCTAGACGTTTACTGAGTCAACTTAGCACCTCGTTCTCTTGGACAAACCATATCACCTTACTGCCCCATGAGAAAGAGACCTGAGATGAGCACTGGGTCCAATAGCCAAGCGGGCAAACAATCAATAAAAATCCTCTTTAAATTCGTGCGCATTCGAAAACGAGTGAGTGTGGATAGTTCGTTCACAATATTCTTTTCTCTAACAAAAAGCACGCAATTTTAAACAGATCGAATGTCGGTACAAGTTCAAAGAGAATGTTTGAACGTCGAAAACATCCATTTAGCCAGGCAGTCCAATTTTAGCATTACTCAAATTTAGCGGAAAATTTCCGTTTCTTAGCACGAGCTGGTCATGATGACGCCAGTTACTTGCATCGGATTATTGTTGCTGCTAAATTCAATCCTGTAAAAATTTTTTTGAAATTTACCGACGAAAATTTCGTAAAAGCGTGGAACTCGCAGCGATTCTCGCAGGGACAGGGGTGCGAGCTGAGTCCATTGTCAGCATATACGTCATATACTACTTATTAATAAAAATCTAACTTTAAACAAAAACCATTGTCGGCATGTTTGGCAAAGCGGACCGCGATTCGTTGTAAGATCCAAGGATTGTGATTGTTGAGTTGTGAAAAGAAGTAACATTACGCCTATGAGCTGTATCACCGTTTTAAACATCAAAATATCCATACACCAAGCGATGCTTATTGTTTGTAGTCTATTTATAAATTCGACATACAAGTGTGCAAGATATCCAGAAAATGTCGTCCATCTATAGATTTGTGCGATTGCTGAATTTTAATTGGTGCATATTCGCTATTTGACCATGCACAACGTATCTTTGTCACTTTATGTGATTAAGCAATTCTCCAAGGATAGATACTCATCCGGATCATTCAAAAACGAAACACTTTGCCGAATACTAATTATGACGTGCAATGTATTTATATGGGTATTGTATCGAAACAAGTATAAAGACGTGTGCGAGGAAACCATTGACTTCGTTGATTGATAAATGACTTCTGTCAAATCTAATTTTACCTTGGTTCAAGACAGATAGCTTGCGATTTAGTCATGGCGGTGTTTGGTAATTGCAACATCACACATTTTTCGAAATATCACAGTGACCAAAGGTACTAAACCCGAGACATAATCAGCAGACGTAATCACGAATTCCCTTAGCTAGATTCAGCGTCCAGCCTTTCAGCATCATATGCTAGCCAGTAAGCACGGGTATGTTTCTAGGAATTGGTTGTGGCTTTGAGAAGATACCATAAACCATACACGATGTCTAACAATGCTTTCGCACGCCAACCGTTCTAGTACAAAAAGATCTTGATATGCTTCGCAGTTGGTCGTTGAAGAACAAACTACCGTTTAACTTCAACAAATGCAGGATCTAGAATGTGGGGAATTGAGTAGAGTTCACATATCATATAGGTTGGCATGTCCTTGAAAATTGCAGTGAAGAAAAAGATTTGGTTGTCTGGATATGCTCCAGTTAAAAAACCACACTTCAAAACTATCAGTGCCTTAAAAAATCAACACATGTCCTAAATCTACTCAAACAGGTATTTGAGACATTTTCACCCAAGATATTCCCAAGGATCATGAATACATACTTGAGACCAGTCATGGCATACGATGTGCAGTCCTGGTCTCCGTGGCTCAAGAAGGATGTGGAACTTATGCAGCGAATCTATCACCGCTCAACAAAACTAGTTCTCATAATCCGAAACAAACCTTATATAGAAAGGATAGCACAAACGAATCTGTTCGACTTTCCTTATCGACGAATCAGAGGCGACCTTTTCTTACTTCACAAAACATTCCATACTTCGAACCATCACTTACAGGATTTATTCACGCGAAGGGATACGAGAAATTATCGGACCCATGAATATGTGCTGATCGTACCCCATTCCGGCCTGAACTGTATTTTTACTGTGTCAGTGTCTGTTTTACTTAGAACAGTTTACATTCAACCGTTGCTCACTCCACTAGCTTGCCTGAATTTGAAACGAAATTAGACGAATTTTTATTGCATTATCCGTTTCCCGAACACTTATATACTGTTTAATCTATGTTCTTATATTGTTTATACACTTAAATTCCCATTTTTACCGTCCTATGGTTGTTGTTAAGCTTGTTGCTTTTTAGACCATTAAAAACCTTGAATTACCTTGAATTAATCTGAAAATCACTACAAGACAAGACACAAGTTTTGCTACCACCTGTGTAGACCATTGTAATAAAGCAACATTCCATTTAGTACTTAGCGTTTAAACTCGACAGCAACATGCTTTTCAAAGTTGAAGTGAAGGCGACAACGAACAAGGTGACATTTCAGGATTTCTATCAAAAAGTTGATGGAACTAATCATTCCTTGCAAATCCAAGGTGGAGCTGAATAAGGAAAGTATGCTATGCTTTTGCGTTTCTTGTTATTGATGGATAGCAAAGTGAACAAAACATCAAAAACATCACCAAATATCAATTCAGTAAATTTAAAAAAAATAATCTAGCACATGCTTCCTATGCATGATTTAATTTTATACCAATAATGAAGTTATTGCTTCACCACAACATTACAATATATTCGCTGTTTGAGTGTTTTGTAAAACTGTGGGTGCACCATGAAACACAGGCAAATTAGCATCAATATATCTCCACGAGAGCATAATTTATTGGTAACCTTTCGCTACGGACACCGAAGTTTTGTCATTCCAAGGGTGTCAGTAGGAACAAAGATCAGGTTCAAATTGCATTCACTTGACCAATCTTAAGCTGACTAATTTCTGCACAGGCCACGTTGGGGTGTCAAGGTAGCTTGTTATGGTAGACTGGTGAGATTTGGATCAATTAACGCACAGATCCATACATTCTGCCTAATCCCTCCATTGTTTTGATAGTGTGCATGTGTGATGGACATCCGCGGATCGATTAGCCTGATTGCATAATCCATGCGCAAAATAGTGGTCACACACGGATTTACAATAACGCCCAGTATTAAGGGATCTGTGTATTAAATAATCTATATCTCGCCTGTCTAACTTAAAGAGCCCAGTGCCCATCATAGTCAGTACACTTCTTAGCCAGACGGACATCTGTTAGGTGAATGCAATGTAAACCACATCTCTGTTCGTACTGACACCCATTGGTCTGACAAAGCTTTTTAATCAGAAGCGAAACTATATCAATAAATTATGCTTTAACCGATTCATCAAAAACTTTCTTATTCATGAATAGGGCCATGGTCAGAAAAATTTCCAATGTTTATAATGTTTTCACTAGGTTTCACGCATCTGACTAGATTTCAAGAAGCCAATCATAAGAAGCGCCAATGTAATTAACCCATTGTTTCCTTCGAACTCGAAACCTCTTTCATTTCAAAATGATTTAACAATAATGTACAAGTTCAGCTATATAATTCACCGTAGAAAAATGTGAATTGACAGCATCACTGTTTATCGTCATTTCTATCTATTTATTTTAAATTAAACTAATTGTAAAGCAGGTAAGGGGAGTGATTTCATCCTTTGCTTTAGCTCTCCAGGGTATGCGAGCAGCGCGACTGCACCGATTGGTCACCAAAAGACGCCAATCATGCTCAACAGTGATTTCAAAAAATCTATTGTTCAAGTCAAACGTTTGCACCATTGCTTTTCTTAAAACACCAAAACACATTTCGTTCAATCTTTTCGCCTAATATATCGATTTGTAGAAATTCAGCGGTATCCTATCACAACGGCTAGACACAATGTAAATACATCTTGCATACCTGAAAACAGTTGTGACATTTATCCGACCGGCCGGTACATTTTACGATCTGTACTGCAGTCTGATTGTATGATGCTTGCAAAACTGTTATCGAATGTGTCACAAAATTATCGACAAAGCATGTGTGAAATCACGTTGACTAAATGTGCAAAAGTGTGGTTTGCAGGATGGCATCTGCTCAGAAATTATTGCCTTCTGAGGATGAATTCAGTGAAACGTACAAATGGCTGATAAATTCAATCACAAAAATGCTATTTCAATAAGTGGTTTTTGCTCGTATCTCCCGCAATTAGACTCCAGAATCGGTTTCTAGCTGTTTTCAGTTATCAGGTGCAGACAGTAAGATTAAGTTCAATGAGCATTAAAACATTGGAAAGCGGAAAACGGTGTGAAAATGAAGTAGCTGTTAGATAGGATTGGAAACATGAACCATCAATTAAAACTACCGCATCACAGATTAGCCACTGATTTTACAGTGATGGCCTAAAATAACCAATGTTTTGTTGCTCAAATCCCAGCACTTATCATAAATAATATAGTTCCATCAAATTCCATCGAATTCTTTCGATCAGTTGGAGCAAGAAATTTGTCAACCGGTAAATTGGTTGATTTTTATATTTCTCGTTATTGCTTGAATAATTCTTTATTTGGTGTGGCGATTTCTGTCACAGCTTGGGAATACTGGAACGTTTTGAAGCCGAATATGTGACCCGAGATATCCACAAATCGATGTAGACTTTTAATGGAATGAATATGGGGTTCAGAAACCGATTTTCTCTTAATTAGCAATATATTCCAAGTTGAGCGATGGTAAGAATTACTGTCGTTTAACGTCATTAATGAATTACTCTCCAGTAGATCGCTTCAGTCTGTTTTTACAAGTTTTGAAGAGCATCAAGTTCGTTGAATACAAAATATTTAACCTTGTTCCATTTGCACTCATATAAGTGATATATGCATCCCGTGGAAACTCAGAATGTTTGTCCTAATGCTTCGGTGAAGTTTCCGAGCCAAGGAGACTATGAAAATCAAAATGCTATCACCGATTTACCGAGATTTGGAAGAGTAATTTAAACTGCAGGTTATCTGAACAAATTTGATTCCAATCGGGAATTCATTGTCATGATCCTGATCTCGCTTATCTATCTCAAGTAACTAAGGATTGGCCAGTTAAATGTTATTTAAGCGAATCTCTTCGGTCTGACGAAGCTTCTGTGACAGAACCGAAACGTTATCAAAATACTGCTCTAAATGATTGTTTGCAAACATTTTTAATGAGTAGGTAAAAGTATTCTGCTTCATGCAGGACGAACAGATCGTTTCACTGCTGAATAAATTTTAAAGCACCTCAAACAGGCTAGCAAAATTACGTGATTAATTTTATTTTTTCAATATTTCAAATGCGTGTTTTTGGCATTTGTACAAGTGACGCGGTGTTGTGTTGATTAAACGAAACCCAACGGATTCTTTTACCGAAATCGTTTTTGATATCACTGCCAGGAATTTTCCCCTAAATTGCAATTGTCTTTGAAGTCGAAGTGGAAAGGATTTTCGTGGCCAAATGCGATGTTTAATGACAGCCACAAATCATGAAATTAGGATTAGCCGAATAACAACAAAGTTCTCAGTGTCATTCGAAATACTTCTAAACAACATCTCAGCGCTCTGTGTATTCAACATGAGGGAACCTCATAATAATTCAGTGAGCATGGAAGCACCAGAGATATATTTAATTTAAATGCGCTCTGAGAATACAATTGTTTGGTATTATTGATATTATTAACAATTTACCACGAGCAATTGTATCAAGACTCACATGATCAGTTTAATCTGTTTATTCCAGACAAAATCTAATGCAAATGGCGATGAAGTGATGTATTGATAACGAGATAGCATCTATAAAACATCTCTACTACACACTTAAGCATCAGGCGTACACTTCTCGACAAATTTGTACGGATCAGGTAGGGATAATAACAACAGAATCAACATATAGTGAAACATTAGAGCAATATTATCTAAAAACCATGAGCATTGAAGCCGGTGTTGGATGAGCTTAGTATAACCAACATGCTTCTGGGTCTACGCACATCGGCGTATATCGATCGAGCCAGGGAAGTAATAAATAATTCCGAAATCTGCACATGTAAGAAGTCATTGAATTCATTATTTTGTAAATTAGAGCTTGACAACCAATCCAAGTAGGAAGATTAAGATCCCAAACCAAAAATCAATGCCTCACATAGTTTCAGGTAAGCACCCAAAAACAGGCGTACACACACACAAACAACGCATGGGCACACTAGCCTTGCCAGTGTCCGGCAATATTGCCCATCAATTTTACCCGGGGAAAACAAACGAACGCACAAAATGTTTTCGGTGAATCTAAAAAATCAATAATTATGAATGATAATGGGATTCGAATGTTAAAACTAAATTAGGGAACAGGTGGGAAAGCAATATTTATAACGATCAAAGCGAAACCATTTTCCTATCTGGGATGAATAGATCTTTTTCTTGGAATTTTTCCATTAAATTTGATCAAAATCGAATGTTAAATCTATTTTTTAAAATTATTTTCTACCCAAGATTATTAAAACTTTCTATCGAGAACTATCAATGGGACTTAGAATAAACACAACAGCTACGCAAGTTACAAATTTAATCTGTTTCTCAAAAACGACTTAATATCGAAATATTGTTGACCTTGGCCATCCGATGTCGACCATGAGTGGAAATCAAAAGCTCATGCTAATTTCATATTCCACGCTGTATAACATGACAATACAGCCTCTCTCAAATTTAGCAGCGATATGCAACACTCGGCAGATCAGTGGCGTTCGCACACTGTCAATTCGCTCTCTGTTCAGCAGCCAAGCGCGGTAATTTCTTTTCTTCAGATTTAATATACCGATTCAGCCTATGCCTTCAAAGTGAATGGTCAAGAGTAAGTGCTTCTCAGCTCGCTGACTTGAATTCAACTTCACAAAGAACAAACCTTTAACAAACATGACTCTATCAGCGTATCCCACGCTGTTGAAGTACCCATCCGTGATACGTTCAACGGATGCTCCGTAAATGAAAAGCCTTGAATGGATGTTGCAGATTTCGGTGCCATGTAGTAGCCATTTTGCTACTTACGGGCAGTTTGCCATCAAATATGTCGAGACGGTCTGCTTGTGGCTGTCTTAGACACGGGAGTTAACCAGAGACATCGGTTGTGCAGAGTAAATGCCAGAAATTGAGCAACACTATATATTAGTCGTTCATAAGCGCTGGAACAGAATTCATTTTGTGATTTTGTTCGAACATCGTAGCTGGTTGAATGAACCCTGTTTGGCGATGACTTCAAAGTATCACTTTGTTTAATATATCCAGTTGGTTTGTAGTGCATATAAATCACAAGTGTTCATTCGATGAATTCAAATAAGCAGTGTTTAACCATAATTAAGTACCACGGTATTAATACAATGAACTTTTCATATTGAACAGTATTTTACAAAATTCTGTTGGAACAGGAAGACGAATCAAATTACTCATATTACAATGATTACATCACTTGACCAAATATCAGTTTTTATGTTTTCCGAATCTCTTCAAAATTATTTTCATGAAAATAGCTACCAAATCTGTCCTTAAATTCTTGAAATACATTTTCGAGTAACAAGTTTATAAAGCGTCCATCAAGTTTGAAATAATGAGTAATCTTCCTAAGCGGAGAAATCAGGCAATCCAACCAATAAATGGAAGGTTATCCAATGTATATACATATTTTTTCACGCATTAACTATTTCAAGGCTCATTGAACTTGATCTTACTGTCTCCACCTGCTGACGGCAAACAGCCAGAAACCAGTTGTGGGGACGTGAGCACAAAAATATGTGGTTATCTAAACATTTGTATGAAAAACCGTTTTGCCTAACCCCATAACCGTAAGGCATAATCAAAACTCAAGATTAATTCCCGATTTTAACTCGAAAATTATTCAGTGCAACACAATTCAAAACGGAAAACAGCTGTCCGGATAGTCGTTGGACAAATTTCCACACGTCTATCAAAGAACTATTTTGAAGCAGAAAGTTTCACCACCAAATACCCCCATTACATGTTCCACAAATAGTTCTTGAGGAAAAAAAGCAATTTTCACGTGATTAATGACAAACCAGGAAAAATCTCCGATCGGAGTGATAAGCGCGCCTGTCGAGATCTTAATTCGAAGTATTGCTTTCGCGTAATGGAGAAATCAACGTATACAGCCCTAAAAAATTGTATGTAGTTAATAGGTTAATTATCTTTGGCTCGTATGAGGTTTCATTGATTTCAAAGCAGTTTTTACTGAGGTTCTGATAACATGCGAACATTGATTCATTACTGTGTAATGCTGTGAACGTTTTGAAACTGATTGCTTCTTCTGAATCGTAAAAAGTAACGAATGCGGATCTACAAAACATGTTCACCCTAATACGCCAGCGCCGACTACGCTGGCTAGGCCGTGTGCACAGAGCTACTCTATGGTGAGTTAAAATCAGGAAGTCGACCTTTGGGCAGACCGCATTTACGGTACAAAAGCATTGACCCCACGAGTTGGGAGGAACTTGCTCTTGACATTAAAAGCACGGTGTAAAGCGTCGTCTGCAAGCTGTGGAGGAGCAGAAACAGCCCTTGGCTGCTGAACGCAGATCACAACGCTGACTGTTAACACTGCAGGAGAGACTGTTACTCCCGAATCGGACTGTTTAGCCATCTGAAATGCTATTGAGCACGAACCAATAATGCGCTTGCGATGTAAATCCATAGTCGACATCTACCGAAGGAGGTCAACAACAGTCATGTGAAACAGTGTGACGTATGATATACTCAAGCACTAGTGATATACATTCATAATCGACCAGTCGGAAAAAACTCAGTTGAACAATGGAACAACATGATATGAAAAATCATGCAGTTCAAATCTTTCACACGCAGTTCCATCACACACCCCATGAGCGGTTTCGTACTGTTTGCACTCATCAGATCGGGACAGTACGAACAGAATCCGCATACAATGAAACAGTGGAAGAATGGTAAACCAGTTGAGATTGTAAACCACAATTGAATAAGGTTGACACGAACGAACTGTTCTACCACTTGTGCCCAAAAACCTGTAGATGGTAATAGACATAGATCCCCACTGGCATCTGTTACCATCGCACTCAACCCACGACCGGTTTCGTGCTGTTTGCACTTATCAGGTGCAGGTCGATCAAGATCCACATTGCTTGAAACAGTGAACAGATGCATGTGTGTACACATGTGATGGAACAGGTTTGGGGTGCCGACATTATTCAACAGTACCATACAAGTTCAGAATTTAATAACCATTAAATTCTTTAAAATATTCTCCGTGAATTTTGAGTTAATAATGTAATTTTGTTTGCTGAACATTTGTGTAAACGATCAAAGTCCCTTTTTTATCTTCTAACCGCCGGATTTAAAAAGAGCAACAAAGGTGTTTTAGTCAAAAAGGTTCGATTTTATATTCAGTTTTTATTAGTAACAAGCCATTTAGTTGCAAACGTATCCCCCACCGGAAAAGTGAAACGGGTGCAGTAATGAACTGTTATTGGCATCCGTTTTTTGTTTGGATGTGGTGAGTAATTCGCACACCGAGAAAATGAAACCAACGTCTTTCGTTTGAAACACAAGTTTGTTTCCGTAATGTGTTTGCAATTTGGTGGCGCACACCTCTACATCACATCATGACACAATTGTGTAAATAGCGAAGCAAATTCTGTTCAAATTCATAGTGTATGAATATACGGTGAATGAATGGTATACATGCCTAGACAATGGTTAAGACCAGGGTCTTGTCAAGTATTTTAAATATGGCGCTAGTTTTACCCTAGAATTAATTTTCTAAAATGTTTTTATCAAACTTAAAAGAACGCATGACATAAAAATTACCGACAAAACAAATTATTTCTGCCAGTTTGATTATTTAATAGAATCTACAATATCGATGTCCTGGTTTCTGATAAAATTTTATTTAACAATCACTTCGAGGATATTTTTGGATTGTTATTGAAAGTAAAATATATAAATTTGAGATATCCCTATTAAAAATCGGTAAGGGGTTTGATTCCAAAATTAAAGCTACCGATTCAGATATTGGAGACATATTGGAGATATTGCATTATAAGTAAGCCATATGTGAGGCTTGGCCAAGATGTTTTCTGACAAATTATGATGTTTTGTGAGAAACTGAGACCCACCACGGTAACCCATGAAGCATGACATATACCGATAAAAGCATCTATGTTAACAGGCTTGCACGAGCTTGGTTGTAGAATATTGCTCACACAAAGATCCCTTAAATTGAGCTGGTCAGTGCCTAACGATGATATAATGTAAATAACTATGTTATATGTATATCCGCCGGTTTTTGACAGTAGATGTATTAAGCCTTATCAATTATGCACGAAAACAAAGTCATTGTTGAGTTTATCAACGGTCGCTGTTCAATGCTTGAAGCACCGTTTTCTGTAACAACTCGTAGTTTAAGTCTAGCAGATAATATCAATCGCCAACATAAGTATATGTTTTCTTATAGAGTTGGTTGAAAGGATGGTTTGTTGGCCTCCTTTGATTGACGTCGACCATGGATGCTCATCGGAAGCATAGGATTATATAAATCTCCTCACACTTACTCATTATCTTATAGTTCAATTCGAGGCCTAGTGGCAATGTTTGTCTATTGGCATGATCTAAGTTCAGCAACCGAAAGTGATGCATGCCATTCCACGACTCAAATATGACGCTAAACATGATGCTTCCAAGTGAGCGGTCAAAGCTAAGCTATTCCCAACATTTCGGTTCACTTTCGAGAGATTTCGCATAACTTTTACAAAGTTTTGCGTTACCAGTGCTGTCAGCATATATGTCGGCTTGCTAGATTTTATGATATCATAAGGTAGCTTTTTCAAATACGACCGTTTTCAATTAAATAATCATAACCCAGCTGCTATTGCAGTGAATTCAACATGCTCTTTTGTAAAATTAACCAAAATAGACACACTCCGTAATAACAGTCATGTAAAACAAACTTAAAAGTTTTCATGCGACATAAAAAATTCGACTAAATGAATTCTCATATGTACAACTGAGGATGAAAAACTTTAAATATAATTTTAATACACTTCCCCCGCACTTACAATCCATTACCGGTTTCTGGCTGTTTGCCGTCATCAGGTGGAGACAGTAAGATTAGGTTCAGTGAGCGTTGAAACAGTAGATAAGTGGTAAACAAAGTTATACTAGAATGCCACTGTTGCATAGGGTTCGTATTTGGTCATCCATACGCGCATTGAGTGCTTGACCAGGAATCACTATATGATTCTGTTTGAACACCGTGGTTTGTTGTACGAACCCTATGTAACAGTGGCATTCAAGTTTAACTTTGTTTAATACACTTCATTCGATGCCATGTTGTTTGAACAAATCATTGGAATGTCGGCAATGAACGATTGGTCGATGAATATAGAAAATGGGACGCGATGATTACAGATCAGAATATTTAACAATTGACGCGTCTGCATTGTTAGGAAATACTCTGTTTAGATAGTAATAGTGTTCATGTAGACTCATTGGACTTTTTCGTGGTGGCTGACAGTGAAACTTTACACGATCTAGTATTTCACTGATTGCAAACCTCAGTTCACTGATGCAAGACAGTGAAAACTTCTTAACGCTCATACACCGGGACCAAGTTGGCACGGTTCGCCCTTTATCCATCAAACCAAATCAGAATATTTTTATTCTGTGCGTATTTGTTTCGCTTGAAATTCCCTGCCAGCCAATTTGGTAAGCTCAAACACTTTTTCTATATTTGAATTAAAACTGGACGATTTCCTGAGAGCCAATACAAATTATGCCCCGAACTATTTATAATCTATCGTTACCAGAATTATTTTGTTTTTAAAATTTTTCTACACACATATACACATATACACTTGTACCTATAGTTCAACTGCATGGTTATTGTAAAGTAATTGCTTTTTCAACCATAAATCTTGAATCTTGAATCTTGAGAAGTGAGATGGGTATATTTTGAAATGTTTCACAAAAAAACACTTCGGGAAACATCCAAACTCTATCCTTGCTATCACAACAGGCACATAATGCGTTCAACAACTAGTAATCTAGCATTTTATAGCACTCTTTTTGTTCAACATCCAAGTTATCAGGTCAGAAATTGATGGAGGTGCAACGTAGATATCCTGAAGGACACTTGGTCAATCAATCGTCAAAATGAAAGTGTTGAGGAAACGGCACCATAAAGGAAGTTAATCGGAAGCACTTACAACTCTCATTGTGGAAAGTTAAGGAATTCCAAGTGAAAATCATGCAAATCTTCAGTGCATAGAACTCCACAAACTCTTAAATTGACAATATAATTTGCAACAGCGGATAAGTTTTAAAAGTGATAAATAATTACTCATACAATTTTTATATTCACATCGTTTTATATCTCACGGAAGAAGACGAATTTCAACGCCGGAGTACAAACATATAACTTGTAACCATTCTTTAGGCGAATATTCAGAAATACACATCTGTTTGCATACAGTTACATTTAACATAACAAAGATGGAAAGTAGTCAATTTCACTTGTCTTATCCTACATGAATTCCGTCTTAGGACTGCTCAGTTATTCGAATTTCAGCTGCTTCCAATCTACCCTCGATGCCTTCGTTCTCTCTTCGTTCAACCTGAGGTCTTGCATTGTTCAAAAGCTTCTTTACACATTCTACATACTTTCTTCGGTCTTTTGAAAAAAGGATTTGTCGCTAATCTCCGCGAATTTAAGTCGAGATATGATTATGGAGCGAGGAAAAGATATGTTCTATTTCTCCTTCTTTTACGCCCTACGGACGGAGGACTTTTCCGAAACGATGCTCAAAGCTTTTTTAACCGAATAAGACATCTCAGCATACGCCAGCTGCATCTGTCATGAGAAGATTTCGCAACCTGTTTGAAAACAGTTCGAGCTCTGTTTACCATTTCTCCATTATTTCAAGGCATGCGAATCCTGAACGTTCATCTCGGATGAATTTGAAACCGGATTTCGGGTGTTCGCCTCGAATTTGTATCTAATTATTTACATTTTGTTTCGAAATGCTGTTAACAATAACTTGGAGTACAATCCGCTTATAAATGATCACTTTTGGTCAAAGCTTAAATCGACATCCTCGAATAGTGTAGAATTCAACGAAGTTAACAATAGAGGTAAGGGATATCCTCACTAATCATGTGGTCATTATGCTCTAGACTGGATGGAAAACGCTTAGCAACCAAAACGGTTATGGAACAAACGAGGTTGAACATCTTAGCACTGTGTGGAGAAGCGCACTTTCACAGTACACTCACCACAAAATTCCGGTGTTCCCGCCATATCTTGAAACGTTTCATTCGGATTCAAAACTCTCGCGAGTCCAAAATCAATTATTTTAATCTTGCGTGATGCCAAGTCTTCAATCATGATGTTTTCAGGCTACAAAGATAAACAATATTATCAGAATACATGTGGAGCATTTGCATTATGATCATAATTATATTGATAATAATGAGAGAAGGATCTTTCCAAACTCAAGACCTTATGATTATTGGCGAACAATTCGCTCCAAATGACAGAATTATTACCCATTTTCAATTACCAAGCTGTTTAGGCCCAAGGGTCCGATTCCTATCTCCGATTTCAATAGCACGAACCAGTATAGTTAATATGATTTCACGCAATGAACTAGTTACTAATCAGTCGCTTGGACTAGAAATTTTGTTCAATTAAATGGATTTCCAAAGTAATGTGTTGCTCACATCCCAATCACATACACATCACTACCGGTTTCTGGCTGTTTGCCGTCGTCAGGTGGAGACAGTAAGATCAGGTTCAGTGAACCTTAAAAACGTGGTAAAGTGGTAAACTTACGTTATACTTGCATGCCACTGTTATATAGGGTTCTTACAAAGAACTCTCCACCTATATTCTTTCAGAGTATCCGAGCTGGATTTACATTTAAATGTGCAAAACTTGTTTATTGAAATGATGAATGCATGTATTAATTGTTTTTGGAAATGCTTTCGGTTGTTGAAGAAAAATCACACCGACACCACGCGAACCGAACCTAACTATGGTGTACTCCGTATTGCTAAGAAAGCGGTTACCCCCAAATCGGACTGTTTAGTCGTGCAATTCGCTATTGAGCATGCGATCGTTGTGAGCTTTGGGCGTACATCCGTGGTTTATATTATCCGAAGGAAGCCAACAACCATAGCAGCAACAATAAATTGTTCTGGTTCAGTATATTGGGATACTATGTACTGAGCTCGTTGAGTTGAAGTGCTAAGGTGCAATTAAAATGCTTGTGGATCAAGTTATGTCATATACACAAATGCGTGCCAAAACGCAGTTCAATGTTGTTACTATATCAGGTAACGTTGGAGACAGAAAGGGCAAAATCAACCAAACAGAACGCATACTTCCATGAGTGTCAAATGATCGATGGGTCGAATTCCGAAATGCTTGCTGACTATACCACACGAACTTCCGTTTGTCAGACAAAAAATAATGAAATACCCGACCTTGATTAAGGTCGACAGACGGCACACTCGGTCTTTGAATATTCATATTATACATGTGCATAATGTTAGGTGAATCATTGTCTGGCGTATTGTCTGATAGAGTTATTTACCGGATTTCGATTACCCAACTTTACAGTCAGGAGCTGTTACTAAACGTGGGATGGAAAATAAAGAAAAAATCGGTGAGATGGAACAACTGGATTTACGATCGTAAAAGAACAAAACTTTTAATGCGAGAAAGTTTTTCATTTTTAAAATCTGAAGAATTTAACAACATCCCAGTTATCGGAACAGGATTCTCGTATGCAAATTGTTAGGCACAGGGAAAAAATAGGCCGACCTCCAAATGACCTTGAGATATTAATAGAATAGCCAATGAGGAGTGTCGGTCCCTCAAAATACGGAAACGCAAAATTTAACAATTTAGTAGCATATTTTAGAATAGCAGAGAGTATGATTAGAAAAATTTTCATGAATGTCACTCTAGAAAAATATGGGATTATTAAATTTTGGGGTGATAATATAAACCAATGATTTTACTTAGCTATCAATCAAGTGTATTGTGAAGGATATTTATATACATCACAACACACACATCGGACATTAAATTCTGAGTTTCACATGAATTTGAGAAAGGTAATGCTAGCAAACCACGTTATGGATACTTTGTATATTGCTTTTTAGTCTGAAGATGACATTTTGAACATTTTCGATTAAAGTTTTGCCATTGTTCTTGCTCTTGTTCTTCTCATACATCGTTCATTTCTTAGATCGCTCAGGGTGCGAAATCAGTTGAAATTAATTGTTTTTCAGATCTGTCTAGGGTTCACGATTTAATACCTCACTCGATAGGCATCGATTAGTTCATTTATACTTTCGGGGTTGTAAAAATCATGGGAAACTCAGACTATA
Organism: Atriophallophorus winterbourni; assembly: GCA_013407085.1. Taxonomy (NCBI): domain Eukaryota; kingdom Metazoa; phylum Platyhelminthes; class Trematoda; order Plagiorchiida; family Microphallidae; genus Atriophallophorus; species Atriophallophorus winterbourni. Next base: position 122,427 of record JACCGJ010006857.1, on the reverse strand, counting down.
AAATTAATAATCGTAACGCCAAGAACTCCGTTTTGAAATGCCCACCAGCAGAGTTACACGTTTTTATTGGTATGAAATAAATGAGGCTCGCACATTTTCAAATAGAAAACCGGATAGTTTGGGTTTATTAACACTCAGAAATTCAAATAAGATTCTGAAACCCAGCATAGCTAATGAAATCAAAGAAAGTGAATTCATCCTGGAAGAAAGTGAATGATGGTTAGATTAAGATAATAAAGATTTGGAATGCCGAGCCGGTTGAAGCGCAAAACAGCGATCAGTTTGTGGTGTTTTACGACTAATCTTGATGAGATATTCATTCGTGATTTTACAGCGGGCTCGCATACACCTGTCGAGCGAGAGTTTAAAAGTTGTAGTTTTAATGATGTTTGGTATAATACGATCGCGAAACCGCTTTGAAGGAATGCTTACGCCAAGGATCAGTTTTAAAAAATGACGCAGCACATGTTGCGATTGCACCTACTGGTTATTGTTTCAGGTTGTTGAAGTTACATTTCCTGTCAATTACTGCACTATAGGGAACTGAGTTCAAGCATTGATCCCCAAATGTGCAACGTCGCTGGAACTCAAACCAATTACCTCTGATTTTAAAGACTCATGCCTCAGTAGAGAGAAACTTGCCGGAAAACTAGCCGACACCTTAACTTGGAATCATCATCTTAATTCGATACTCACTAAAGTACCCAGTCTTCTATTTCACGCGTTTGGTCTTCACTATTTTGGGGTTATGCTTGAATCGAGTACTTACTTCGCTCACTGTTTTACTTTAGCTCATCTTTATACGGCTCTCCGGCATTTTTCCGCATTCCATTTGAAAAATTCTGTGCTAATAAGATGTTGTTTCAAAATTATTTTTATATTAAGAAACAGCACTTTGTTCTTGTGATAAACTCATTAGGAATACACTTACCCACTACACAACGAACTAGCCAAAGCTTAATGTTTTTCCACTACTCGATCAAAACATCAACTTGCCATCTCGGACGTCACTATATCCGCAACACATTAGCCCCTTTAGCTTCGCTATCAAAAGGGGGTGGTCACTGACCCATTTAGAAAACATTTATTTCTTTGACGTTTGTGATTTTGTAGGGCGTTTCGTTTTTCTATTTGTATTAAAATTAACGTAAAACTTAAATTACGAATTTTAGAATAAAAGCTTGTAGATTATTCAATCCTTATCCTTCCTTTTCACTGCGCATTTTCAAACGGAATTTTGTGTCGAAGACAGATTAAACAGGTTTATACCTGTCGACGGCAAATGCATCATAGAACCCGGTGATGAAACCTGTTGCACAAGAACCTTACCTCGAAAGTAATATAATGAGTCTAATGAAATTAATCAATTTAGACAGCGCACCTGAATCAACATTGGACTCATGCCAACGATTTAATAATGCATTAGCAAAGCTGAAGTTATGAAGCCAAAATTCATTCAACTGGTTACAACCAACCAGTCTACGAAGGATGTGCCAAGCGATCGGATGCACATTTTCCTAAATTTACCATCGATTAATCAAATTAAAAGATGACTTTAATCTTTTGTACTGTCTATCAATTCACCGCTGTTTCACGGTTCATAGCATCTAGCAAATGAAAGCAAACAGCTCGAAACATGACTTTATGTCTAAATCATAGTAAAGATAAGCGCTTCCAATCCAGTTTGACATAAATCATATCGATTTTAATGTATAGAATAATATTGGATTAGAAGAGTATTTATTCGCATCAGTGCCATCAGGAAAGATAGCAAGATTTAAAAATATTCCAATACTCATTTCATTTTGACTACCATGATTTTAAAATTGTTACACAATAGCTTTCTGTACTTAAAAAAGGAAAAGTTAATCGTCAACGACGGGCATTGGTAAACTGTATTTTATAATCGTTTCTGGCAGACACATAAATGCGATTCATCTTACTTTCAAATCGAGATGCACAATTCCTAACGAATGCATGTGCTGCACACCGAGAAGTATTTGTTCGACAAAATTCGAGGCTTCTTCTTCGGACAAACGTTCACATTCTGCGACTCGAGCAAACAGTTCTCCACCGGTGACACTGACAGAGAGAGAGAGGAGGCGAATGATGTAGTCAGAACAGGATTGAAATTGACAATTTTTGGTGCTGGTCCTAATGTTTTAATCGATTAGTGAAAACTAAACGAAATCAGTTGTATTATCTACACGTGAATAGAGCGAATAAATACGAGAATTTATTCAAGTATGCTTTCTTGCGCAGTATGAAATATTCAGGTTAGTTTTATAAGCATCCGGTGGACTATTTCGACAACGAATGTTCTTTTTTAAACAAATGCAGTTTTCATAGCTCATAACTTTTTAATTTAGTCCGATTCTATAGTGACAATATCATTCATCGTTCCAAGCAATATAGAGAACCTGGTCTAATCACAATGATAGCTCAGTTTCGCTTGATCTAGTTTCAGTGGCTGACAACACCACATGCTTTTTCCCAGAATCGCGCTTTGTCGCCAAATTATGCTAAAACTAATTTTTCTCAGTAGATACAGTCAAATTCGTGAGCTTTATCGTGTATTGGCACAGAACGTCTTCTGCAACAGGAGCTACACAATCAAAATACAATCAAAATGCACTGTTGACGAGTTTCAGCGGGGAATTTTGCAAGCCATTGCAATTTTTCAAAACCTTTAAGCATGTGTTGACAGCGTAACAATTTATAGCTGTCTTGGGTATTGCCTGTCAATGATTCAATCAATATGGTTAAAAATGTTGACACTATACAACATCACAGGATTAGGGTGAGAATTAAAATGTGAAAAATATAGTAGTATAAAAGGAATAGAGAATATCAAATATAAGGCTGACGAATGATATTCTTTTGCACGATAAGTGGGTGTTGATGGACTATATAAACGTTGAATTGGTTACTGGAAAGGTCGTTCTACATATCACTAGGCAGTAAATTTTGGAATTGTTTCTGTCCTAGTTTGCATTGAAATAATGATATCAAATAATTCGCATGACGAATAATGGCGAAGTTGTCAGAAAGAGAGTAGAAAAATATCCTGATGTAAATGATTCGGAGATGCATTTCTTTTCCTTCTCGTATAATCCTCGCGTGCTAATCTCAATCAGTGTGAATATGCCTGAAACCAAACTTTCACCCAAAACTCAAGAGGATGGAAAAATTACGCAAGTGCTATATGCTTCAAGATCCGAACTTAATTATCCATGTGCTTAAGTTCTAAGTAACGTTTATTCATTATGGTTTAAACATTAACGAAAATTGCTACTTAAGTTATCCTGGTGGTTAAATAAACAGGATTTACCTCTAGAGGAAAGTGAAAAAAAGAAAATATGAAAAAAGTAGATAAATAAATTATTTATATGATTAAATGAAATTCAGTCTATACTGGGCCAAATTTTTTTGCGAAAATTTTTGAATATTATAATAGGAAATGTTTTCAATGTGAAATAAATACAGGCAGAATTGTCGTCACGCAAAAGAGCAGTTTACAGCCAAGAAGTATTTTTATATTGTTATGGTTATTTATATAAATCCGATCAAACTATTTAGATGTTACGGACGCGTAATCGCTCAGTACGTCTGTTATGTACTGCTAACACTGTGCCAAATTGATTTGCCACCGGTAGCAAGATGCATTCGAAAACACGCTGGAGTGTCACTGCCATTAATCTTTTCATTCTAATATCTGTCTATACCCGAGCCACCTGACAATATCTGTCCCAACGTGCAGTCTATGACTGTGTGGCACTTTGTTTGGATCAGGCTTGTGTTTTCATACAAAAACATACATACATACATACATACATACATACATACATACATACATACATACATACATACATACATATAAACTTACATACATACATACATACATACATACATACATACATACATACATACATACATACATACATACATACATACATACAGACATACACACATACATTCAGATCTGAATAAAAAATACAATTCTGAACAACAAGCTCATTTGTATGCATTTCCATCACACCTCCCCCAATACAATTCTTGATTTTGCACTCCAATATTCAAAGGATTTATTCTATGACAAAGCTGTCAACATAAATTATTATTTTAAACTCAATAGTTTCTTCATTTTACCACTTGTATGACAGTTAATTTGTGCTTAATAATTTTATTTCGGTTTAAAATTGTCCGATATATAGACAAATTACAAGGGAAATGTTAAATACTTAGTAATGGGTGTTCTTGTTTGAAAACGCGGATGCCGAATTTCATACAACGCGTAAAATAAAATGAAAGGTCATAAAATTCAACCGTTTTTTCGGTACTTTCATAACAACCTTTCTCTATTATTTATATCCATTATTGATTTATAATACAATAACCGCAGAAGGTATCCATATTTTTATTGTTTGCATGTTGAATCTAGTAGGTTCTTTGAAATACATATTTTTAAATTCTATACATGATATTTTAAAAATAAATTGGGTTGAATGTTTTAAGAAAATTAATTTTGCCCACTTTCTATCCGATACACACGAAATAATTCTCCAGTCTGAAATTTTGATGAGTAAACTATGTAAACTTTTACTAAGGAAAATGATATTGAACTAGCGATAATTTATTTTCTTTCTCCATTTATTGACCGAGAAGCTATTTGAAAAATGAGATATTGAGTTCGTGAATGCAACGGAATATTCAATAAAATGAATGACATAGAGGTTTTGCTTCTATTACTCAAAACCAATGTGACATAAGTAGACAGGATAATCACCCGATTCCTACATGGAATCCTTAAGCCTTATCCGTTTGATTATCTTGCAATAAACATAATAAGCATGCGCAAAAATGAATTTCTCAATATTCTTTACACATTTTCTTATTGTCCAGAAAATAAAAATTATTTTTGACTTCCACATTGAGATGTAACTCATTCAAACTGCTTGAAATATTTATCCGATAACCATCCCCACGAAAACGAAGATTCTTCAAACAAAAAATCGAGACAGAATAACCAAAATTATTTTCCTAAAGCGACTATTTGAGTTTCAAGTTTCAATGACTCAATTAACTTATAGCACATATGTAAGATAAATTACTGCTTTCTTGCCACCGGCAGTCAATTATTGCCAAATACTTATTGTAAACAACCTTGAAAAAAAATTACGATCAATTGTAGCAAGGTGTTGCTTAGGAGCCACAGTTAACCAGCCAACATTCGGATGACTGATCTACACGGAGGATCATATTCAAACTATCAAATTAATTAAAATTTCCAGCATTAGGTGTGCTCACATCTCGTAGACATCAACCGGTTTCTCTCTATTTGCCCTCATTAGGCGGAGAAAATAAGCTCAGTTTTAGTGAGCACTGAAACAGTGGGAAAAACATAAAAACAATAAACAATTGAATGCTACTGTTGACAAGCTTGGTACGGTATGATTGATATGCACACTGGATCTAAATAAAATGATGAACACGAAGAAAATGACCAGTTTCAGAGTGCTCCAATAACTTGAAGTTACAGACCACAACCTTTTTATTGCTGTCCTTTATTATCCGGAGGAGACAGTGGGATTACGTTCTCCTAACATTAAAACAGTAAAATAGTAGTAAACAATGGTAAATTGTAAAGCACTGTTGAATACTGCATCAACCTGATGCCGCAATCAGCCAGAATTTGGTTGTGATTTATGCAAAATCTCAGATAAAATTTAGCGTTGTCGAATTGTAACATTATTTATAAGCCAGTTAATTCCAAAATCTTATTCAAATTGCACAACAAATTTGTCATTGTTGATAAAGCACCAGAACGCAGATATTTTTCACTCTTATTTGAAATACAATAACTTTGAAAAAAAAATCAAATACATAGGATCTGATTTCTGGAATATCTTAGAAATATTAATTTTCAGAATATAAAAGTTTCAAATAGGAATTGAGAACAATAATACATGGTTTAACACTGAACACAAATATTACGAGTGCACTCTACTTTCCGGAGAAAGTCAATCTGTGAGAATTATCCAGTACTAATCTTTGTAAAATATACGAATTTTCCACAAATTATCGGCACTCGAATTGATAACAATTCGAGCAAATTATATTCATTGTTCATGTGTTGATTTAGGTAATATTTATTTACGGTTATTTCTTTTGCAGTCGTTAAATGATTTCAAATGTTGATATTAATATACAACTCAAACATAATAAATACTAAATTCAAGATTTTTAAGCATTCTCTAAATATAACGAGAGTTAATGCCGAACCGATTTTACTCAGTCCGATCAAAAAGACGAATATTGGGATATTTTCTTAAAAATAAGTACCTTTATAATGGAAATGAAAATTGAATATGTTCGCGGATTCAGATTATGAGCAAAATCCATCAATCCAGTGCTAGGTCATGTAGCAAGAGTTGAGTATTTTTTCCATCCTCAAATGTCGATCATTTATTGATATTCCAATTACTTCATACAAAGTTATCAATATTTTTCAATTTTAAAATGCCCCATAGTCACTTTGGTTTACTGCCTGAATTTGTACTGCAAAATTACAGACACAACATAGATTATAACTGGTGAACAGAATTTCACCTTGTCATAATATATTGTTGAATGTGGCATGATGGTTCTCTGAAATAAACGCTAGACTTTCGAAGTGAAATGCATATATATATTCAAGAGTTAAATTTAAACGAAATTAAATTTACAATGGTTGATCTCATTTTCGTAGCACTATTGAAAAGATTAATTTACCTAGATCCTGAAAAAAGGGATATGGATAACACAGAACCCATCAGCATCACAAGTCATGAAATAAATCCTCCATTATAATTTCATTAAATTTATTGACATATGCCTCGACGTTTTGAAACTTTACTGATATATTATTCGTGCATCTGAAACATAATACTGATTATTTACGCACGGTCACATTTTTATTGTGCAATTATTGTCGATGAATGGTACAATTTGAGCACAAGTTTCGCTCATGTTCACGAAGTAACAAAGTACAGCTCTTAGTAACACCACACACATGAAGATTATCAAAAATTATTTTAATGAGTTCTATTCAAGTTGTTCAAGAAAAGGGATGGAATTTAATGTCTTGAGGAACATTGCGATTTCATGAAATATTTTCTAATATTTATAATTAAGAATATAAAAATGACTTTTTTACTCAGCCAAACAATGAAATAGGCAGATAAAAATCAACTCACAGATCTAAAATAAGAACAACAGATTCTTCCTGGTAGAATACTTCGTGAAGCTTTACAATATTTTCATGTTTCAAATTTGTTAAAATGAAAGCCTCCCTATCAATATCAGATATACAAGATCCATGTTGTTGCAGCCCGAAAGTTTGGACGGAGGAGAGGCGCTGTTTGAGTATGAATTTCGCTGCATAAGGTTTTTGCGACTTTCGGCAGATGCAGAGGTTTACAACTGCAAAATGGCCACTGAAAATTTAATAGATTATTAGCTTACTCTCCAATTTTATGTTTCACATCATACAAATCACTCAGAGGATTTTGATTTACATTTGGTTTCTGAAATATTTGTGATCGCAAAAACTCACGTCACTTAAAATCGCCATTAAATTCGGATGCACGGAATTAACATACTTTGCATTCAAATGTGCTTCGTAGGCCATAGATCAAGGCCATCAGTCCAGTTCAGTTTACACGGGCAGTAAGTGACTAACGAGCCAATCATGCATCGGGAATTTTTTATCGGTGAAAGGCTGCAGATAAACGCTCACAACTGCCAAAGCGTATTCTTCTTTTTGGCCGTTTGAACTCTTCAACGATCACGACTCCAAGAGATTATCCGGATTGTATTTAGGGATCAGAGCGTTTTAACATATGCTGCAAAAAACAGTTTCTCTTCACCAGATTCGCAAGAGGTTAGCTAGAGTAGCATCGTGTACTTTTTTACGGAAAAACACTAAAGATGATTGATCAAAGCTTGCAAATCAATTAGAGTGAGTATTCAGGAAATAATTTACCCAAGTTGCGGTCCCAAACCTGCATGAAACTCGCGACGGATCAGCGGGATATAAGTTCTTTTGGATGAATTTTCCAAAATGTAACACCCTAAGGCTAAAAAGTGTTTCCTGGAGTCTAACCGACATCGCTTCTTAGCAAGTTCGGGACTTAGGGTAAATAAATCGTTCATTGAAACGCCACTTAAATAATTCAAGAACTAAAAGGTTCAATTAATTCACCTCTCATACGACGGCGCCTAATGGAGAAAAGATGTAGAGACTTCAGGCTTCCAGCGGATAATTTCTCTGGATAAACCTTATTCATGCGAGTTGCTAAACGCTATACGCTCTTAAGTCGAAAAATGTCCTTCTTTTATTAATGGCGCCACGCCTGAACACAATATTCTAGATGCGTCAGAACTAAAGCCTTGAAAATGGCAGGAAAACATCAGGTTTTATGCTTGATTTCATCCGAAAAATGAGCTTGCGTGCACGCTGAGCTTCTGCGGCATATTTGTCCTCAAATTAGAAATCAGTTGTAACCAGTACTCCCAAATCCTGAACACACTGTGCGGCGCTAACACTAAAGGATTTTATCGATACCCGAACCAATATTTTATCACACATTGCTGACAAGTGTAGGGTCTTGTTAAGGTTCGGTGGGAGGTCCACGGATTTGACGAGGTCATGCATTGAGTTATCTTCATCGGTTCATCCGATGAACTTCACATCATCCGAGAAAACAAAGCATGGGCAATTCAAGGCAGTCGACAAGTCATTAATGAAAATCAGGAATAGGAGACGAATGAGTACCGAACCTAGAGGGACCCCACAGATCACGTCGGTTTAACTAGACAACGGAGATCCTACCCGGACTGTTAATGTCCTTCCTGTATATAATGCTTATAAACAACCAAGTAGACTATACCGTATGTCTTTAGCTGCTTGCTTCATCTCTAGCAGGTGGCGAATCACTGAATCAAAGGCCTTGCTATCATCTAGGTAAAGGGCTTGGACAAGCTTTCCTTCGTCCAGCAATTTTGTGTCAGTATTGAGAAAACTATCGTTTGTCAGACAATCTACCCATAAGAACTGCATGTTGAGTTAAACTAAGCAGAGAACGTCGACAAGGATGCTAACAGAGGTTTTCATTGAATAGTTTTTAAAACTTTCGAGACGATGCTATTAAGGCTGACAGTTCTATAGTTATCAAGGTTTGACTCGCAACCACCCTGGTGTATCGGCAATACTATGACATTATCCACTCATTAGGAACCACTCACAAATGCAACCATGAATTAAAGAGCTTGCACAATGGTTAGGTATGCAATGAGGCAAGATTCTTTCGCAAAATTAGACGGATGCCATTCAATCTTTCAGTTTTGTTGACACGAACATGATTAAGTGCGTCATGCAGCCAAATTAAAGGAAATCTCATCTTATTAAGAAGCCTAAGATGGCAAACTAAGCAGTCCAGACGGTGCATTTGAAGAATTACCTCGCCGTTGAATGCCTTGAGAAGGCAGTCGTCTTAGACAAGCCAGTATCATCTACTTTACTGTCCTCAAAATTCAAATCTCCAATGCTTTTCCTGGTTTCGTCTTCTGACCGTGCGTAGCTATAAAATCTTTTCGGATTGGATTTAGCATCCCTTGCTAGAAATATCTCAAAATCCTTTTTGAGATAACGCTCTTAGTTAACACAAGTGTTTCGAGCTGTTTTCTAGCAGGCTTAAGAACCAGAAGTACCGGATAGCTTATATTGCCGCCATATGCGATCCATATTGGGGACTTGAGGAGTCCACCGGGGAGGCCTTTGATGCCTTCTCACACACTGCAGTGGAGCGAGCTATCCTTGTTACTCTTCTAGATAATTACAAATGGTATCCTAGTTTTCACTTACATTGGAATCGCTAGAAAACCTAAGGGAAGATTTTGAAGTCAATAAGAGTAAACTCCATCCAACAAACCTAAAATTGCATCTAGGAAGAGCGAGAGTTTTGCGAAAACGCAGTACAGCTTCGAAGCCTATCATGACGTAATCGATTTCGCAGAGTGATAGAATCTACTTCAACTACCTGGAGGCTTTTCAATGGAACGACAATACCGAGTCAAGAGTGGTTGAATTGCATCAATAACAAAACCTCGTAGATCACGCATAACTATTAAGCTATTAGAGAAAGCTTTTGGATTGCTCGGAGACTACACCTATAGGGACGGATCAATGCATGTCAGAGAGGTTGAAATCAGACAATATACGTACGCTGGGAGATAAGTGATACAAACCGTAGGGTGTCTCAATCGGCTGTATAATTTCCTGTTGGGCTGCACTGGGTTGGACGTGAATACAAGCAATATCGATGGATGACTTGTAGCAAGTCAGGATGCTCGTAGCAACTAGAACGTTTTTAGTGGCCTATATTGTGCAAACCATACTCCAAGAGGAGTAGAACAACACGACCTCTACTATCGCCAGGTCTATCGCAAATTTTGGCGAGATACTGTTCACCGATGTTCATCGGGACATCGGGAAGCACAGACATACAGGTCTCGGATAGCACTATTACTGTTGGGTGTAACTCAGACACACGAAGAAAACGTTTAGTCCAATTATACCTTATGCTGAATACATTTGAATATAATACTGGGGCGCTGGTTATTCGTGCTTTTTAAACTAACCCTGCTTGGCCCTCAGTCGACGCACCCCAGGGAGCTACACGTTTTTTGGCGTGCTATAAAGAACAAGAGCATCGGGTTCGGCAACCTTATGCGTTAGGCTGATGGCACGTTGTCTGACAATTGAGACCGCATCCGCCGTAAAGCAGTAACTACTAGAAACACCTGCTCGGCTAATTATCATCGGTTTTAAGCCAATAAACTTCGTCTGGGCCGGATATCGATACTGGTGTCGAATTTTTGTTTGATATGATCGTCTGTAACTGAATAGTGGTTTGTTCTACGTCATGTTTACGAATAACAGATGTTCCTACTGTAACGACTAAAGTCGCTGTTTAACACGTAATCCATCCGTTTCTAAGTTCGACAATTCAAAACAATGATTCGAGTTTCCTACGGTTCTATCAACAAGATTAATAGACAATAACAATGGACAAACCTCAACTGTACCGGGTTGTACAAATGATGTGAGCCAAAAATGCTCAAATTTTCCAAATTACAACAATAAATTTAGCCAATGCTGAAAAGATAGACTGCTAACTGATAAATGCAAAGGAACAAAATTACCAAAACAATGGTGAACAATCCTCTCTGTTTTCTCCAAATACCACGAGCAAAAATATATGGAATTTTAATGGCAGCCAAGCAATATAAATTACTTCAGTAAAACAAAATGGGGTATACAAGTGCATAAGAAAAATGTGTACACAAAAACAATGTAAGATGAAATTGTTGAGAATTAAGAAGAATCCAATTGTTCCAACAGAAAATAAGAAGGAATTTCACACAAAATTTTCGTCATTTACACCTCCCGCCCAATTTCTTCTAAACCTGATGTTCTGAATAAAACTAACTGATTGGTTCCGCCTCCCTACCCAACTACTCTAATCTAAACACAAAAAACCCAAGACAAACGGCGAGTGACTTTATTGAAGGGCGAGTCACACACGCCACATCGCATTGCTATCACTGGACATATGGGGCTTTTTATAGAGAAAACATTTGTCAAACGTAGACTCGCCACGTCCTCCAGCTTTGCTCCTGACCATTTAAGAAGTTCAAGCTTGCCCTATTTGCACCATCGCCCCAACCTTCGGGCCTTCGTCTTCTTGAGATCCTTCCAGCGAACAAATTTTCCGTATATCGCGGGTAACCAAACCATTCTATGTAGGAACAACAACAGACCTGACTAAATTATCTTCGCTCACGTGAATATCTACAACAATACCTCGTGGCCAAGCACGCTTCGGAGCTTCAATATTGTTCACTAGTACGATATCCCAAACACGGAAATTACGTTTACGATGGATCCACTTTTGTCTTGTCTGTAGCAGTGGTAGATATTCTGACTTCCAACGCTTCAAAAGACGTTCGCCAAGTGCAGCGATTGTTTCTAATTTCTCTTGTAACTGTCAACAGACCCATCTTTAGAACGCATTACATCATTTGAACGATTCAGCAACAAGTCGTTGGGACACAAAGAAAAAGACTCCATGTCGTCTGAAGAAAAAGGAACAAGCGGTCTGTTGTTCAGAATCCGCTCAACTTCAATCAAGGCGGTTTGCAGGGTCTCGTCGGATGGTGTTTGTTGTGCGCATGTAACATTCAAAGCACGACGAATTGATCTCATCAGTCGTTCCCAAACACCTCCTCGATGACTAGGGTATGAAGGGTTAAAACAGCATTCAATACTGTGTGAAGCTAGTATTTTCGATAAACAGTCGCTTTCCAGTCCTTTCAACCAAATACGCAGCACTCGTTCAGCATTGACGAGGTTAGATCCGTTATCTAAATATATGACTTGGGGTTTACCTCGACCACCAATGAAGCAGAAGAGCGCCATCAAAAAGAAATCGGTATCCCTATAATGGGCTACTTCTATATGAACAGCGCGTGACTGCAAGCAAGTAAACAAACATCCATAACGCTTTTCTACAGATCGACCTCGCTTTACTTCAAACGGTCCAAAATAGTCCAATCCCACCTTGTCAAAAAGATACGAGCATGTGGCAACGCGAACTGGAGGAAGATCAGCCATCAGTTGAGATGCGGGTCTGGCATTTAACCTTTTGCAGATGAGGCATTTTCTAAGTACCCGCTTTATAGATGACAGTCCACCGATAGGCCAAAATGTTCTGCGCAGGACACTAAGGGTATGCGCTGGCCCTTAATGTCATTCGAGCAAACAAACGTTACGAATCAATAAGTCAGTAACATTGTGCTTATTGGGAATTATTATGGGATGAATGCTTTCAACTGCAAGATCAGAATGCTGCAGTCTTCCACCAACCTTTGACATACCCTGATCAATGAAAGGGCGTAATTTACTCAACGATGAAAAATTGGATTTGCAGGGTTCACTTAGCACTATGTCTCCAAAGGCGTCAATCAAATAATGTCGGATTCGGCATTTTGGAATTCATCAAAACCAAGTTTGCAAACCGATGAGGATCTATCGTAATGATGACTAAACATAACAACGATGTAACGTTTGAAACGGAACAGCCACGCAACGGAGCGTAAAAGTCTTTTCCAACTAGAAAATCGATGAAGAATGTTGCCTAATTCTCGTTGGGAATCCTTTGACGTAATGCTACAATTAACACGCTTGAATTCAGCTTGCTCGATGCGCTGCGGATTAACAATTTCTCGCCACGTATCGATGGTTTGTCTTAGAAAGTCAGGGCCATTTAACCAAAATTCCTATTGAGACAACTCCATGGCACCCCGTGAGGTCAAATCAGCTAGATTATAACGGGTACCAACATGCCTCCACTGGCATGGTATCGTGTGTTCGTGTATGAACGTCAAACGATTCGCTACGAACGTTGAGAAGCGACTAGTTTGATTGGCAATATAATACAAAACAGTCATCGAATCAGTCCAAAAGTTAATGTCTTTAACAAGTTCACCAAAAGCGGATTTCAGTATCAAATATATAGCTACCGCAAAAACCGCTGCAGATAATTCTAACCTAGGAATGAATACCGTTTTCAGAGGATTCACTCTAGATTTCAAAAACAGGAGACGAACCGGCGACATGACTGAATCACTACATGAAAGTCAATATGCAACGGCGCCGCGACCAGATTCCGAGGCATCACGTGTAGATTTGAGGACGTCATACTTTCATTTACTTCGCAAATGCGTCGTGTAACACGTAACTCTTTGATCGAATGCATGCTGTTGATCCACTTGTCGCACACCAGCTGAAGATCATCACACATCGGTTCGTCTCAACCCAAAGGTTTTCTGCAACAACGTTGTAGTGATTCTTTTCCAGGGAAAATCCAAGGACTCATCAAGCCAAGTGGATCGTGCAAACCACTGACTACTGACAATAAACTTCGTTTCGTTGTTGAGCGTTTTGCAAGTTTCAGATCAAACGCAAATTCGTCCGTGGCTGCATCTCATTTAACACCCAGCATTCTTTCCATCGGTGGCTTATCTTGGCTAATAGCTAGTACGTTGGGTGCACGGTCATCCGCAGGAACATCATCAAGTTAGATACGGTCATTGGAAATCCACTTTGTCAGACGAAAACCTTCCATTCGTAACAATGTCGACAACTGCATTATCAAGGAGTTCGCTTCCTCCTGAGTAGGCACTGATACTAAACAATCATCAACATAAAAATGTTTCGAAACATAATTCTCAATTCGTTCTTCAAATAAATGACCGAACTTCTCGACCGTTTTACGCAGTGCAAACGTAGCGCAAAATGGGGACGACGTTGCCCCAAAGGGATGAACTGTCATCCTAAATTTTTTAATGGAACCCCGCATATCATTATCCCCCCACCAGAGAATTCTAAGTGCGTCTCTATCATAGTCTGGCACTTTGACTTGTAGGAACATCTCTTCGAAGTCAACAGCAACAGCATATACATGTGATCAAAAGCGCAGCAATACGTCGATCAAATTTGTTGTCAGATTTGGTCCCTGAAATAGTACATCATCCAACGACACACCATTGTGTTTAGCCGCAAAATCGAACACTACTCTCAGCTTTTCTGCTTTATTAGGATTTAAAACCGGATGGTGAGGCAGATACCAAACAATATTCTCCGTGGTATTATTCAGAACGGGTTCGATATAACCAATATCCAAATGACGCGCCGTTACCTTGCTGTAACGCTCGAACAAAACACTATCGCGTTCAAATCGACGCCTATCCGCTGACGAAGAATTTGTGGTCAGTTTGCTTCTATCAGGCTTACAAGGTAGCGGTACCTAAAAGTGATAATTTTTGATCCTCTTACGAGCGACAATGCATCTCCGTCATCGCGCTATCGTTCATTTCCTTCAGCGGATATGTCTGCAAATTCTGCATTGTACAGACGGTTGACACATTCATCAATGGACCCTTGCTCCAAAGAAAAATTCAAACACAAGATATCCTTTGGAGTTTGGCATGCCGGCCATTGCAGAATCCACCCCAACATCGTTTTGGTTGCAAATGGACGGCGTCCGCTTTTTAAGCGCTGTTTCAACGCCCAATGTGGTCCAGTGACATCACAGCCTATCGCACAGTCACAGGCCGATCACTAACATCAAAGAAGTCAACGTCTTTCAAGTATGCAGGCCGTTCACTGAAGGCTATCATTGGACATTGTGATACACGCGGCACATTTTCTACTGTGTAGGCCTCAGAGACGTGGATTACTTGACTGCCGTCAAACGAGTGTATTTTAAATTTTAAACGGGAACAAGTAAGTTTACGCTGATGACCCAAAGTGGTCAATGAAACTTGCGCAGGACTTCTGGGCCTCCTGTACTGTTCAACGAAGTCATTAGGAATCAAAGTGTTATCAGAACCACTATCCAAGAAGGCAACTGCATTTATAAGCCCACTTGAAGTCTCGATCTTGATGAGTACAGAACCTGAAAACAATTTGGCACTGAATGCAGCATGGCTGCAATGAATATTCGTAGACGGTTTCTCTGCAGCGTGGTTGTAATGTAGGAGTGTGTGGTTTCGTTTATCGCAATTTTCGGCAGTGCATCATGGCTTGTAGTTTATATGACAGAGCGCCATGTGATGGTCGCAGACATACAAAAGAAACAGAATTGCGCCTGGCGATTTTCCAGCGTAACTTGACATCCGATTCAATAAATTTCGGACAATTTTTCATTTCATGAGAGGTCTGGCAAATGCAACACAATACGCTAGGCGTTAAATCACTAGTGGTAGCAAAGACGTTTCTTTTCTCAGTGGTTTGGGAACCACTCCTCGCATTTGGGTATGTCAATTCTTGCCTCAACTGCAATAGCGGTAAATAAGTGTCAGGGCATTTAGTGCACAGCTCTTAAGCGTTGCGCTTACCCTAGCTGCTCTGGTATACATAAATATCACTATGGGGTTTATGCAGAATTCCGCTGGTTTCAGTGGTATTGTAGCGGCTGCCATAAGGCTGCCACTGACACCGCCTCTATCTACGAAAATCTACACAATCGAGTAATCTCGTCTAGCTCGTAAAGGGTCGTACAGCACTCAAACTTATGCATATGTTGTACGTGCAAATATGAGTGGGAAAACAAACTGTATACCCAAGGGAAATACGATTAATGTTAGTCAGTTGCCCCGTCCACCCAGACACAAGCTACCAATCCAAAGTGGTCGAATGTAGCTAGGAAATTCGAACTAAGCGTACTGCCGTATAAGTATAAATTATCTATAGTTGTATTATTTAGAAATAGCTTACCTAATTTTTCCGGAGATAAAAAAGAGTTGAGTTGCTTTTTGAATTCAGTCTGTGAAGTGCTCAATCTTATATTATTAGGAAGTAAATTCCATAAATGAGAATATTTATAAATAAAGAAGTCTTTTCGTATACGATTGTGGATTTTCGGTATACATATTTTGTTTTTATGTCGAAGATTATATGCTTCAGAGTTTTTGAAATCTAATTGTATATCAATGTCGATCATATCTTTTTTTCAATATTCTGTAAAAGAGTATAAGATTCTGTTTTATTCTTCGAAACCATAATGGTTCCAATCCTAGAATCTGACATCTTTCCTTATATGAATGCTTATCCGAACTGGTGGTAATGGATCGTGTGAAAGAACGTTGGATGCCTTCTAAAGCATAGCTATCAGACCGAGTAATGTTACAAGATATAATGTTTCAGTAATCTAATAAAGGTAGTGTATGTAACTTGTAAAGTTCCAGCTTGCACTTGGGCAGAGAAATGAATCTATGAAGTAAACCTATATTCTTTTTTGTTTTAGAAATTAAGTAGCAAATTTGTTCATGAAATGTAAGTGATCCAGAATATCGATAACCTAAATCACGTACACATTTTGCTGGTTGTAGTGGTGTATTATTTAGGATGATCGAATCTTTTGGTATGATACACTTGAAATTTATGAAAGTTGATTTATTGGTGGAGAACTCAAGACCGTTTCGAGTGCTCCATTGAAGTAGAGCATCCAGGTCTTGGTTCAATTTCGATATAAAGTCGTTAGTCTGGTTAGATGGAAAGGCTATGGCGACTTTTATATCATCTGCAAACAAAAAGATCCTACAGTGTGTTATGACAGATAGTATATCGTTGATAAATATTAAGAAGAGTAGTGGACCTAGAACGCTTCCTTGTATAACTCCGCTTGGAATTGGCAAAGTTCTAGAACGGTAACCATTTATATCTACCGAAAAGGTGCGACCAGTGAGAAAAGATTTGAACCACGAAAGTAGGTTTCCAGTAATACCTACAGCAGATAATTTTGCGAGGAGTAGATTATGCGGGACTCTGTCGAAAGCTTTCATAATATCAATGAATACAACTATGACTCCAAGGTTTGAATCTAGTGATTGTGTCACGTAATTTAAAAATTCTAGTTGACAAGTGACGCAAGATTTTCTGTTGAGAAATCCGTGCTGGTTTGATATGAAATAGTTTGGCGTCAAGTATGCTAGGGTGGCCTGTCTGACAAGCTTCTCAAATATTCTAGCTAGAAGTGGTGTGTGATTAATGGGTCGATAATTGGTAACTGTATGTAGTGATCCGGACTTATGTCGCGGAATGACAACGGAATGTTTCCATTCTAAAGGGAAAGTTCCTGATTTGTTAGACGTATTAAAGAGATCGATTAGTAATAAGAAGAAGTCTTCAGATTCAATTTTGCATATTGCTGGTACGAAACCTGTTTCATCAGGTTTGTAGGAGATTGTAACTTGATTACAAACTTTACGTATGTCAAAGGTATTAATTGTAATTGTGTCTAATGTATTGCATGTAGGGTGTATGATTACCTCTGGATAAGAGTTGTTATTATATGAAGCATTGAAAAATAAAAGAAATTCTTCGCAAATAGCAAAAGGCTCAGTTATTACTGTGCAATTGTTACCATGTTGATCCTGTTTAATGATGTAGTTTATCTTATCTGAATTTTCCGATGCCCTAACGTTCATTAATTTAGATAATGCTTTCTGTTTTTTACTAGACTTGAGGGCTGTAGACTCATCAGAAATCAGTTTATGGTTCATAATTTGTACTAGTTTGTCGGATAGTTCATACGCGTACAAAAGGGAAGATATGTCATGCTTATTACGAGCATATGATGCTAAATAAGCAATGCGTTTTTCTAACTTATGAGCTTTACTCAGTTTCGGGTGTCTAGCATGTCTTGTAGAAGATTTCTGTAGTAAGCCACCAAGTTTATTATGAAAGATTTTTGAGGTTACATTAAAATTGTCAGAAAGGAAAAAATCAGTCCAATCTTCGTTCCTAATGAGGTTTTTGAAGATTTTCCAATCTGTGTGTAATTATATGTGGCATTTTAGCACTAGTTATTATGCGATTGCAACTCAATTCAAAAGATATAATGTTATGATCTCCATTAAAAAAAGACGGAGATACGTTCAGGTTTGATGGTGTGATATTCAAAGTAAAGACAAGGTCGAGAATATTTTTATTGCGTGTTGGTTTATCAACAAACTGTGTAAAACCTAATAGTTTGACGGTATTGGAAAAAGAATTAAGATTTATGTCGTTGCATTCTACCTGGTTAAGTGAAGGCATGTTGAAATCTCCTGCAATTAATTTATAGCGGCAAGGGTGGACAGAGGCTTCTATGAAACAATCAGTCAAGCGTTGAAGCGATGAAGAAATAGTAGCTGGTGGATAGTAGATGCATCCAAGTAAGAGATCAAAGGCCGGTAGTGCCAGCCAGATAGAATCTTCGATATGACCAAAGACGGATGAAATGATGATGTTAGCTTGGAGGTTAGAGTGAACATAAACAAGGCAACCTCCTCCACGTTTTGAAACGCGGTCTTTTCTAAAAATGTGATAGTTTGGAATCAGAAGTTCACAGTCTGATTGTTCCTTTTTGTCCAAGATTCAGTTATAAGAATAATATCAGCGGGATTAGAGAGAAGATATGAACGTAAAGCTAATATCTTGTTAGTTATGGATCGAGCATTGATAAGAATGAATCTAAGAGATGAGGGGCTATGATCAGAAAGTGGCTTATTATGTATTTGATTATTATGTGGAGCATGTTGGTTTAGGTTAAAAGCCTTTGTGGAGGGATTTGAAAATTTCTCATACTTGAATAAGGGAACATAGTAGAGTGAGTGTTAAATGAGTTAAAATATGGAAAATTGGTGTCGGGAGACCAGCTTATATGGTTAAAAAGTGCTGTGATGGGTTGTAATAATTCGAAAATGGGCTCGGGTATTGCGGACTTGGTCGATGGAATTGCCATGCCAAGTTCCGATCTAATGGATAAGGCATTATACGACAATTAAAGTTCCGATTATTTCTATTGTCAAATGTTGGAGAATTCCTGAAAGGAGGTGGTGCAGGCAATAACGCACTAGTTTGTCGAAACTTTGGTAAGATGGTTCTTTTCCTCAAGTAAGGGGATGTAATAATTTTAGTTGGAATTTTAGGTGAAATAATAGGTTGTGTTGAATTATTCACAGGAGAAGGTGAAGTTGGAGGCGCATTCAAATCTTGTGGCACCTCATCTAATTCCATCGTTTCTTTTCCATTGTTGGAAGATTCGATGGAATATGGAGTAGTAACGGTACGTTTATGGAACCTATTTCTCCGCTGCATTGGCGTTAGATCAGGTTTAAAAAATACATTTTTAAATCTTGGAATCGATTTCAAAACGTCCTTATGAGCTGAAATGTGTGATGCCAGGCATCTGTCGCTAAGTTCTAATAGGATTGGGCAAGACCTCGAAGACTTAAATTTCCTCAAGCGTTTTAGCGAAGCGCAGTCAAATGGGAAGCCATAAGATGAACAGATAGTAGTTTTTAAATCTTGTAAAGGATATCTATCGTCTATATTAAACAAAATAACATTTTTAGATTTTAATTCTCTTTGACAAATTTCAGTAACAATTGATTCAACGAACTTATTAGTTCGTTGAAGTATATCCTTGTCAATATTTGAATTATCATCCAAGAGGATAGTCAATGGTTGTAATGCCTTGCAAACCTGTGTAACAAAAGAGTTGTTTTTTCGAATTTCATTCAATTCGGATTCTAACTTCCGTAATTTATTCAAAATAACGGAAGTGTTCTGATCTAAGTATACAAAGCATTTGTTGGTCTTGGGGATTTTACGTAAATTAATTCGTTTCGAGATGGGTGTTTTAGTATACATATTTCAAATAGTATAGATATAATAATAATCAAAAGAGTGAGAGATATAAAATAAACGTTTTCGTAATTATGAAATATTTGGCAATCACGTACCGTTTTCAAACCAAGCGCGAAAAGGTTATCAAGTGGTCTGTTACATGGGATCTACCAGTTAACTTCTCAAAAAGCTATCTCTTGTCGAAAGTCGGCAAGAAGCTGGCGGTAGCTGGCCCAGATGGTACACTTGTGATAACTGGGGTGCCGAGAGTACGCGACTTAGGTATAGAGATTTCTGCGGACTTCAAATGGGCTGATCAATGTGCAGCAGCTGCACATCGTGCTAGGAGCGCGCTGTTTCGCCTTCGATCAGTTTATCCTGCAGGTCCCCGGAGGTTTTCATACCGATATACAAGGCTGTCGTTAGACCTCATCTCGAGTACTGCATTCAAGCTTGGTCACCTTATCTTGAAAAGGATATTGCAAGGCTTGAGGGTGTTCAGCGCCTTGCTACTCGTATGATCGAAGGGCAATCAGGTAGATCTTATGAGCAAAGACTATTAAGTCTAAAGCTCTTTTCACTGAAAAGAAGGCGGCTGCGTGGAGACCTGATAGAAACCTTCAAGATCATGGCCGGTTTTAGTACTGTTCAACCAGGTGAAATGTATGTTCTCGCACCCAATGTGGGTACTCGAGGTCACCCTCTGAAACTGGCCAAACAACATGTCAGGTCTAATGCTCGTAAGCACTTCTTCAGTGAAAGAGTAGTAAGCTACTGGAACTGCCTACCTGAAGATGTCGTGAACTCTAACTCTGTAATGTGTTTCAAGAATAGACTTGATGCCGTATGGAGCTCATTATTTCCTGCATTTTGCCCCTAATTGAGTAATGATATTGTATTTACCTGGTCTTTGAAATGCACTAATGTCTCGTCACCTTTGGTGAGGGGAGTTTTTGCTTTACATTCCAGGTAACCATCCTACCAGAGGAAATCTGTGAACCTATTTTGTTTGAAGTAGTGGGCGCTCTTTTTGGCATACCACCGGAAGAAATCTGGACGCTCGATTGGCGACTCTGCCACATATCGTCCTGTGCAAACTGAACTGAACTGAACTGAACTGGTTTAAAACCCCCGAAACTAACATTTGCTGATTGCTTGCTGGTATGATTACTTACGTATCATTAGAAGAACTAGCACAAGCAGTTGATGAAATACTGGAAGCAAAGAAAGCCGTCCAAATTACGGTAGACTCTGCACCGATCAATTATCATTGTCCTTGTTCTGAATGAAAAACAAGTCGCTGAACTAACTCTTCTGGTGAATTCGCGTTTGTGGAAATTTTCTAAGCGACCACGCTCAAAATATAAATCTTGAACATCGAGAATTCCTGAGCGCATATGTAGGTATCACAAGAGATATGGAGATAACGCCTCAAAATGCATTTCCCCGTGTTCAAATTCCTTAAAAATCAACGGTTAGCGAGTAACGGCGACTACTGTACCCGACCCATCAGATTCGAGTCATCTGTTCTACGATACAGACAAATTGAGTGGTCTACGCTTCTTAGTCGATACTGGCGCTGAAATTAGCGTCACACCTCCAGCACCGTCCTACACGCGTCGCGCGGCAAGCAGCGCTTTTATTAACATTTACGGCCAACGCATGTTAACCCTCAATTTACAATTACGACTGAGATTGCCTTGGGTGTTTATCATAGCTGATGTTAATTGCTCCGTAATCGGTATCGACGTTTTGTCTCAATTCGATGTAACTTTCAAAATAAAAGTGAGGATATTAGTGGTTATGACAGCCTCCTCTCTGTTGTAAAGTATTAACTTTTTTAACTATAAATCCTTGAATCATTGAATCCTTGAAACCCAAAACTTCGACATATAGTTTCATATTGCATGAATTTCCATTTATCATGCAACTCGTACTACCGACAGACAAAGTGACCGAGTCTGTGGAACACCAGGTCGTCACTAGCGGAACACACATCTCATTTAAACCTAGGCGACTTCATTCTTAAAAATTTAAAATGGCAAAAGCCGAGTTTAAGCATATGCTAGAGCATGGAATGATTCGCCGTTCCTCCAGCTCCTGCTGGTCACCACTGCATATTGTTCCGTAGAACAGCTCAGATGACTGGAGGCCACGAGGTGACTACGGCGCACTTGAAAACCGAACGGTGCCAGACAGATACCTTTTTTCACATATTCACGAATTTTCTTGAAAATTTCCGTCACAAATATTCTTACTATTCTTGATCTTATCCATGCTTACTAGGAAGACATACCTAAATACTCAGTCGCAATTCCATTCGGCTTATACCAATTCATTCGAATGTCCTTTGGTCTGAGGAATGCTGGACACAATTTCCAGCGCTTCATCAACGAAGTCCTGCGAGGCTTGCCATTCGCTTACGCATAAATCGACGACGTCTTGATTGACAGCAACTCTCCAGAGAAGCACGCCAAACACATTTGTCTTGTTTTGAAGCGTTTCGTAAATTACTGAATCAAGATTAACCCTATTAAATACATTTTTCCTACGAACACTCTGGATTTTCTCGGTCTGGTATTACATCTCTTCTTGAAACATTTCAGACGATTTCCGACTTTACTGTCCCAACAACGGTAACTCGGTTGCGCTTTTTCATCGGTATGATCACCTCTGGTTTATTTGCTGAACTCTAAAGCAAAATCACTTCAGCTTTCACCAGAGACACTTGAAGCACTTTGCAGTGCCCCCGAACTTTCCTTTATCATTGACGACCGATGCCTCAAATTCGGATGTATGAGTTGTTTTACAACACCACCAGAAGAACACTGTCCGTCCATTAGCAATTTTTCGCAGAAACGTAATTCGGCAGAAACCCGCTACATGACATTTAGCCGTGAATTTCTCGCGATATATATAGCCATACGGCATTTCAGTCTCCTATTGGAAGGTCGTGACTTCATCATTTTTACGGATCACAAATCGATAAATTTTTTTCTACATTTTAAACTCGATCGTCATTCGCCGCGCGAGATTCGACACTTGGATTTCATTTCTTAATTCTCTACATTTGTTAAGTCAAATGAGAGGCAAACTTGGTTGGCGATACTTCATCAAGACATGTCATTTCTGTTTTGTCTGCAAGCATACGATGCGATCTCTCCCTTGCCATAACCATTTAAGTAGGATTGATACAACCGAACTATCTAAGTGTCGATCCTTAAATTTGCAGCAAATCGAGTCACCAAACGCCGATGCCATGTTGACGTGTGATATTTTGACAGGAAAACCTAGACCACTTGTTCCTTCTTCTCTATCACGTGCGATTTTCGATTAATTCTATTCCATGTCTTATATTGGGAAGCGTGCTCCCATTAGACTAATCGCAGATGGTTTTTTTGCAGTCTATGAATAAGGATATACCATCCCAGGTCTAGCATTGCATTCCTTGTCAAAAGAACAAAATATCTCGACCTAATATTAATCTTTATAACCCTTTTGGGCATCCACGCGAAAAAAAGTTCGTATTAGAGAATAGTTGTCTGCAGATTCGCATGGTATTTGTAATGTACGAACAGGGGTCTCATATCAATCAAAACGTTTACGATTTTGTGATCCAGCTATATCCATGTTGTTGACTCTCCATAAAGCCAGAAGTAGTTGGAGTAAGACAATGCATTGAACAAATACGGTGTGCATTTTTGTATCAGAGAACGAGCCAGAGGGTAATCATGAGTTGAACGCATCAAATACATCGATGGTAGCATCGATACAGTATTGATTGATAGATTGGAGTCTACATTCCTCAAAATAGAAAATGTAATTTTCATTACATTTCGCTTGTATTTCAATTCTCTTCTATGATTGTTTTAATTTATATATTTTTGAATATGCTATTTCCCGCACGCTTACGAGTTCTGTTCTTTTCGCTGGTGCCCACACGCGTGGTTCGTCTTAGATGAATTACAATGCAATATGTCATGTTATCTTTCGTATTTTTGACATTACCGTGATATATCACAAACGAAGTATTGGATGTTCTTGATACAATTCCTTTTCATTCATCCTATGTCACGTTGAAGTCTGCCGTGATTACGAGCACAATGTCTTCTGATGAAGCTAGCTTGAATCAATTTCTTGCTGGTGTAAAACTCGTGGATAGAACGATGATACAACTATTTCGCCACATGCGTTATCTCGTGAGCAATAAAAACTTAAACAATTCTATTTTGTGATAACTCTGGCTGAATTATTTGCCACCAATTGTTTGAAATAGCAGATAAAATTCATGAAGGCTTTGGCAAAACCAGTGTTAACGAGTTATCGGAAAAAAGGTGCATCTCCAAGTTTGAAGCTACATTGGCAACGTTGGATACGAAGCTTTCATCCTAGGAGCTCACCATTTCCAATATAAAACAGTCCCAAACGTCCCGATTTACACGTCGGAGTCAATCTAGAGTCGAAAAACATGATCGTACCAGTGATGCTAATTGCCATTGCTATTACAAACGCCGTTTCGAAAATGCTGCTCGCAACTGCCGCATAGGTGAAAAAACTTCCTAATACTAACACTACAACTGAGTCGAGAAACCGGGTTCCCAGTCAATAATGGTAATGACTGATCTTAGAAATCCGGTTAGTTACCTCCTGTACGTCTACAACGCGTCAAATAAACTCAAATTTATGGTAGACACCGGTACTAAATTTAGCGTTATACCGTGCAGTTGCTAAATACGGGACATTGGTCAATCATGCATCAAACCACAGAAGGCTATTGATTCTATAAAATTTAATTTTTTGTCTTTCGGATAGCAAATGCTCTTCTATAATTTTTCCTGGTCTATTTGAAAAGGTTTTCCTGATGAGACAAAGTGGTGTCTAGGTTATCGCACGACTGAGTAATGTCTTCACCGATTCATTTCGAGATATGATCTTCGAACGACAATTAATTGTATGTGACATATTGTTCAAAGTCATTTCCTACGACAATGCACACCCAATGCATGAGGTCCTCATGGCTTGCAAATCGTTTTTATTCACGCTAACCTTATATCTCCTCCTTTATTCGAAAACTGAAACATTTAGGAATTCTATCGTACTTTAACTTGCCTTTTATTTCGTGGATCATTTCGTTTTAGTTCAGTTCAGTTAGCACAGGACTGTAAATGGCTGATAAGACAATCGAGCGTCCAGAAATTCTGTCGGTGGAAAGCTTCAAATGAGCGCCCACCACTGCCAAAGTTGGTTCATGGTTCTTTGGTATCCTCGTCGTATGCGATGATACGTCAGGTATTTTACAGGCCTTCCTTCGGTACCAGTATTTGTAGCTGTGACTGAAAAACGGAAAAGGTTTCTCGTCACCAAGACGGTGAGAGATTAGCCATGAAAAATTGGTGCGTACATTTAAAACATGACATTTATAACGAGGCAAAAAATAATTAGATTTTTGTGTGTTATTCTAATTATTTAAATAGTGGTAAAAACCTTATACATTTAAAATGAACAAAAGAATTCGTACCAATTCTGTCGACAGGCGACATACATATTCTTCGAACAATTCGTGGAAGAGCTCATACTACAATCCACCCGAACCCCTTTTGAATACACCTAAGCATATGCATGCGATTAGTTCCTCAGGTAGCATGTTCCAGAGGCTTACCATTCTTTCACTGAATAAGTGTTGCCTAAGAGTTAGACATTGTCCAAAGCTGTAGAACATGAAAATTCATGCGACCGTGATGTACATCCATGATCGACATCAATTGAAGGAGGCCAATAACAACAACAAGATTCAGACAGCTGTGATTTTTGTGAGCTTCAATGTATGATCTCTAGTTGATGTGTTCATCGCTCGGGAGAACAGGTTTCGACAACCCTCATCGCCCAAGCCTTTCACGATTTTTAAGGTTTCTATTAGGTCAAACCGGAGTCGCCGACTTCGAAAGGAGAACTGACTTACAGAAATCAGACGTTCCTCGTATGGTTTAAATACATATCTTCAACCATTTTGGTAGCCAGACGTTGGACTCTCTGTAGCACTAATGTGGTTTTGGAAGGATGGGCTCCAGGCATACAGTATTCTAAATGTGCCCTGACAATCGCCGTATAAAAGCGGCTAAACACTTCCGGCGTTCTTCACGTCCAAACGGATTTAGGCGTTGAGAGTTCTTCTCTAACTCGTTGTGCAGATGGGGCATATTGCGCAGCTAATTTAAAGTCCGCCATCACGACTATACCTAAATCCTTAACCCTTCTAAATAGATTTAGATTCGATCCTACCGTTATTCACAGGTACTGAAATTTTCTCCACTGTTGCAGACAACAGATGACATTTAGTATAGTCCAGTGGAAGATCCCAATCCTGTGACCATTTAATGATCTTTTCAATATTTCTCAACAAATCACCGTGATCACTGTATCCAGTGACTAGACATAATCGGGAAAGATGTATCAGGGACATAAAACTGCGATGCTAGCTCATCGTTGGAGATGAGAAAGAGCATTGGGCCTACTACTGAACCTTGTAGGACCCCACTGGTATCTGTTTGAAATTCAGAAGTAGTATCGCATACACGGACCTGGGAGGATCTATCACGAATAAAACTAGTTACCCAGTTGTGAAGCTTACCAGATACGTAGGTTTCATCACTAGGAACCTATGACTCACAGAGTCAAATGCCTTACTAAAGTCTAAGTAAAAGACCTCTACCCGTCCGCCTTCATCATGGGTCTTGGAAACTATATCTAATGAGCATAGAATATTGGAAAGACACGACCTTCATTTAAAAAGCCATGTTGTACGGTCATTAATGATGAAATGTGCATGAGGTTGCTGCAAGAGCAATCCATGATAAGTCTCTCAAAGGCTTCACGTAATACACTAGTCAACCTTACCAGTCGGAAATTCTTAACCATGTTTGCGCGACTTTCCTTTGGATTATGTACGACAATGGATTTCTTCCCGTCATCTGTTAGGCTGCCTTTGCAAAGTAATTCGTTGTACAACTCACAGAATGGCTCTGAAATTACTTTGATATTTCCTTTACAATTTTAGGATGCACATCGTAAGGTCCGGCGGATTTATTTCCGTCTAAATTCTTCATGACCCAAACGACATCATACATGCATAAGACTACTTCGCTTAGAGAGACAACTATTTCCGTACTAAACGTTGCGACTGAGTGAATCGCATCACCGCCATCCATTATATGTACGCTTTGAAAATAATCCATGAGAACTGCTGCCTTGTCGGGGTCAAAAATTAGCTTTTTCACATTGTTTAATATTAGGATACCTATATGCTTTCTTGTCTTACCCTTAGACTGAACATAACTAACGTATTTCATAGGGTTCTTTTTAGCAGAGTTCGCCAGGTTAGTTCGTAGCTTCGCTTAAGCCCCCGTTGTAGCTCTACCGTGTTGTTTTTCGAAGCCTTATAGCACGACCAATTTCTATAGTTTAGTAAGGCTGTCTATCTCCGCAAGTGTCTGTTGCGCCTAATAATGTTGCGTCGCACCGCATGAGTCCACCAACGTGGCTTGTTCTTTAGCCGTACAAGTCGAAAATGACAGTAAAGGTCTTGAAGACTTAAGAAATTGCGCTCAATAATTGACCATATACTTTCGATGTCATTGGTTTCATAGAACATCGTACATCGCGAAGCGGAGAGCCGTGCGGTCAGTCAACTCGATTTAGATTACGACGGTATTTGACTGGTGACTCATGAAAACTGACAATTGCCTGGTGACCTGGACACTTTCACCCAAAGGTGAGTCCCAAGAAAGGTTTTGGACATCTTTAGGACCTTAAGACAAGAGCAGGTCCAGTGTAGATGGTGATTGTCCATCTCTGTACCTAGTTTTCTCACTTATGTGCTGTTGAAGCGCACTGGAGTGCATCTAATCGAGATATACCTGTGAAATTCTATCAGAGGTCGTCTGAGTGTCCCAGTCAATACCCAGTAGGTTGAAGTCACCCATTAACTAAACTCGTGAGGTAGTTCGGAGCAACATTTTAAGAAGTTTCCTGTGATCCTGGTCCTCCTCCTCAGATGCGCCGAGTGTCCTGTATAAGCAGCCTAACGCAAAAGAGAGCTTGCCGTCAGTGAAAATTGTCAAGATCAGCTGGATGCCAAAGGCGGCCATTTTGATGCCAGACTCTTGGTATTTAATACCATGCTGTAAGAGCATTACAGCTCCTCCACCGCGTTTACCGTCTAGTCTATCCGTTTTGATGGCTGTATATGTCGAAAGAAGATCAACGGAATTAGGATCTGTATCTTGAAACCATGTTTCTGATACACCAATGATCCTAGATGTGCTTTTAGAAGGTTTTTTCAGTAATAATTCCAGCCATTTACAACGCACGCTGCAAGCATTTGTGCATAGTATGTTCATAGCATTTCGATGTAACGCGTCAATTTTTTGGAGAACCCTCGGGCGCAGCACCCGAGGTATTAAGAAGTTTTTGGGTGTGTCCAAATGCGGTAACACATTAGTGCTGTATGTGGAATCTAGGTCGTTGGAAGGTAGTGGCGTAGATGATCTTAATGCAGCTCCGTTGAGCGCAGACGAAGCGAGGCTTCCGTTTGCTTCATCACAACTTAGCCAAAAATAGTCACCTATGTTCTCTACAAGCACTTGAGCATTCTGATTGAAATATCCGCTGTTGCGGCGTTATTTCATCGGCGTTGTAGTGGATAGCGAGGAATGGATTCTGTGGCTGCGTGTAATCCAGTTGTATCCACATACAATTTCGACTTTCAGACAACATCAGAAGAACGAAAACCGTGCGTAGACAAAGTGTGTATGGTAATTATTGTATGATTAACAACGAGAATTTTCGAATCACAGTATTATCGATTACTATTGATTGAATGTATTGATTGTTATTTGAACCGTCACCACAGACTTTTTTCCTAGAGAGTCGAACAAGAAAAAGACGCTCAAAAAATTTAAGTTATAAAATCATCAAACTTTTGGGGAAAATGTACCTCAGGACATGAGCGTGTTTGTCTGTCAGGTGGTTTGAGACACGAACGTAATGGGGGTTTATCAGGGGTAAGCTTGGTTTCTGGTGAATCAGATGCAGTGACGTGTTGGTCAGTAATGGGCATCCGTGGAGTAATGTTTCTGGTATTTCCTTTCGCTACCGATGTTGGTTCTACATGAGCGACTTTCAGACGATCGATACTGACGGTTTCTCTTGATCCATTCCGGCCAATAATGAAATACTTGGGATTCCTTTCGAGCACCTTGTACGGACCAGTGTGTGGTGGTTGAAATGGTTAACGTACATGATCAGCAGGCACAAACACGATGTCGCAGGTAGACAAGTCGGCTGGAATGTAGAACGGTTGAGCGTGTTGGTGAGTTAGGATAGCTCGTAATGATTTCATGAAGCTGCGAAGGCGACTGACATATTTTGGAGCTGTAAGATCTATTGGGGAGTCGGGAGATGTCAGAAATTCGCCGGGTAGGTTAACTGTACTTTCCTACACCATCTCAGCAGCTGAGCAACCCAGGTCTGCTTTCACGGTGGTATGAATACCAAGAAGCACCAAGAGCAATGACTCGGATCAACGTTCTGAATTCCCGTGACTCATGATTGCGGCTTTGAGTTGCCGCTGAAATCTTTCGACTAAGCAATTTGAAGAAGGATGGTAGGCTGTAGTTTGTATGTGCTTTGTACCGAGTGTTCTATTTAATTCCCGAAAAAGAGTTAACTAAAATTGGGAACCTCTGTCAGTGGTAATAGTGTTCGGTACGCCAAAGTTGCTGATCCAATGTTGAAGGAAAGCTTTCTCAACCGTTTCTGCACTGATATCCGGTATGGCTACAGCCAATGGCCAACGGGTAAAACGGTCGACGCAGGTCAATATATAGGAGCAACCGTTCGAGACCGCTAATGGACCAACGAGATCCAAATGATCGTACTGAAAGCGCTCAGTTACAATTGTAAATACCCCAGGGGAACTGATGGTGTGACGTTGGATTTCACCCTGTTGACATCAGAGGCAGCTCTTGGTCCACAGTTGAATGTCTTTATGCATGTCCGACCAAAGATAACGAGAACTAATCAGCTTTCGAGTAGCTTTTATTCGGGATGTGATGCACCTTGCAAATGCTCGAAAACGGTACGTCTCAAATCTGATGAGACAATTGGACGGGCTTTACCAGTAGACCTGTCGCAAACCAGACAAGAATTCAAATTAGGTATCGGAATACGGCGAATTTTACCCGTTTGTGAAGTCATGAACCGGCTTACTACAGGGTCATTTTGCTACGAACTTGCTAATTGCTCAAAGTTGATTCCAGGCAGGTCGATAGCACTTAGTGAATCCAAAAGAATGTATCCGCAACTGTGTTTGACGAGCCGGAAAGATATCGAATATCACTCGTGAATTGTGAGATATAATCCAAGTGACGTATTTCTTGAGGCGAATATCGATCCGATGGTGCAGAAAGAGCAAACGTTAAGAGCTTGTGATCGGTCCATACTGTGAAATCACGGCCTTCAAGCAAATGTCTGAAATGTCGTATCGCATAATAGATAGCTAGTTAATCCCGGCCAAACGTACTGTATCGAGTTTAAGCTGGTTGAAGACGACGAGAAAAAAAGCGAGTGGCTTGGTGATATTGTCTTCTTTTTGTTGAAGGACCGCGCCGACTGCTTCTTGTGATGCGTCTGTAGCGAGAGACAATCGAGCATTGGGGTTTGTTGATAAATGAGTCAGTGAAGTGACTTTGTTTAGTGTAGATTTGAGTTGTTCGAATGATTAGATGGCTTCGTCATTCATTTTAAATTCACGTTTCTTTCCACGTAACAAGTCAGTCAATGATTGTGAAATCATAGCACATTGTGGAATAAAGCGTCATTAATAGTTCACCAAACCCGAGAAACGTCTGACTTGACGAATGGAGCTAAGATATGGATAATCTTGGATAGCTGATAGTTCTTGAGATAACGGTTTTATACCGGAACTATCAATTCGGTGTCCAAGAATTTCGATAGAACTCACACCAATCAGGCATTTATCGGGATTAACCACGATGCCGTAGTAGGATAGACGTTGAAATACTTCACGAATGTGTTCAAGATGTTCAGTGGGATTTGTACTTGCGACTAGGACATCATCAATGTACACGTAGACGAAAGATAGACCGAGGAAAACTTGGTACATCAATCTCTGAAAGGTCTGTGCAGCATTGCGTAGACCGAATGGCATCATGAGAAATTCGAACAGACCAAATGGAGTGGTGATGGCAGTTTTAGAAATATCTTCGTCAGCTACGGGAATTTGATGAAATGCCCGCTCGAAATCTAACTTCGAGAACACCAATTTTCCGTGAAGAGATCGTGCAACATCATGTATGTGCGGAATCGGATATCGATCTGAAATCGTTACACGATTTAAAGCACGATAATCGCCACATGGACGCCAGGCGTCCGGTTTGTTCTTTTCGACCGTGTGAAGAGGTGTGGTCCAAGGTGAATTCGATGGACGGATTATTCCGTGTTTCATCATATGCTCGAATTCTCGTTAAGCAGCTTCAAGTTTGTGGTGACGGTTTAATAACAATCAATATATTCAATCAATAGTAATTGATAATACTGTAATTCAAAAATTCTCGTTATCTTTAACCAGCTCAAACTCAATAGAGTACGTTCGGCCTGATAAAACCCCATTACGTTCATGTCTCAAACCACCCGAAAACGAACACGTTTAGGTCGTAAGGTACATTTTTCCCAAAAGTTTGATGATTTTATAACCTAATTTTTTGAGCGTCTTTTTCGTGTTCGACGCTCTAGGAGCGGAATCTGTGGTGACGGTTCAAATAATAAGCAATAGTAATCAATAATACTGTAATTCAAAAATTGTCGTTGTTAATATTACATTAAATACAATACAGTCTTTGTCTACGCACGGTTTTCGTTCTTCACAGTGTTTACCTTCGGTTTTGGTTTGTTGCTACTTGAACGCCGGAACGCAAAATATTTTTCTGAAACTGGGCGGCTATCTGACACCAATATATACAAACTATTTGTATTGGTATGTGTTTGGTCGCTTTTGGAACGAAACAAATCTCTATAAAAAACATTTGCATGCATCACTATCACACAAAACACCCCATGACCGGTTTCGTGCTGTTTGCACTCATCAGGTAGTGACAGTAGGATCAGGATCCACATGCGCTCTGTTTCTCTGATTTTTGAATTCCACCAAGATTGGCCTTGCTTGATTTCCTTTCTTATACAGACCGATTCTATGGACCTAAACTAATTGATGATTGAGCTTAAAGTCTGCTAAACTGAAATGAACAAATAAAATTGGCCAAGTGTGTCGACAGGCGACCTGCATATTCATGGAAAAAGTCTGGGAAAAGCTCATGCTACAAGGCATCTAAACCCCTTTTGAACACTTACTTATGTGCAAGCGATTAGTTCCTCATTCAGCTTGATCCAGAAGTTTACCACTGTTTCACTATAGACCCAAAATTTCTGATTTTTTAATTAACGGGATCACATGTGGAAATTAACAATCAAGACAGTCAAGAAACTTTAATACTGGTAACGTCAATTGAACCTGTCTACAATACTTAGATTTTACCTTGTAAATTTTAGAAAACTTTCAGTTAAATTTGAGATAATCGATCACTCATGTACTTAATATAACGAGAAGCGGTTTGCATTGATCTGCTTCAATTTGTAAAAATCATAAAAACCCAATTGATAAAATAAACGGATTCGAAATGTAATGCATTATTCCCTTAACAAAATCAAAACTTCCTTGTAAGTGATGAACGAATGATGGAAAAAGATGACCAATTAAACATACGTTTTGTTATATTTCAAACCAAGAATAAGAGGAAATTTAGTAAATCAATTTATTTCTAAAAGTATCACATAGTATCACAATGTAAACATATTCCATCAAAATAATAGCAATAAACGAAAATAGTTTCATACATGATTCATAATAATCTTTTGAAGTAATTTCATCAAGTTCAAATCATTTTCCGAGAAATTTGAACAACTTTTTCAAGCATTCGTCTTGATAATCGTGGCACCACCTGCGATCCGAAAAAAATGCATTAGATGAGTTCGTAATGAAAAATAGGAACAATGGTAGTTCACATGAAAGTATTCTGATCGGTATAGGGTAATATAATCAGGTGTAACGCGCATCGATGCAACAAATGAATGGTGGATAATTGTCAAGATTGAAAGCTCACGACGTTATATATGGGCGTAGACAACTCGTTGATGGATGGAAATATTTTATCCCTTCCATGAATTGACTAGACAAAGATTTGAAAGTACGTTTTATTAAAAATTATATACATATGAAAAACATATATGTTCACCTTACAACGAATCTACGACCTACGCTATCTACATATTGCAAATTGGTCATATTCCAAAAGATATACTATACGGTGAGATGAAATCAGGAAATCGACCAATGGGAATACCCCGCTTGAGGTGGAATTAATATAGCTCTTGACATTGACACTGCGAGTTGGGTAGAACTTGCACTTGAACGATTACTTTGGAGGCACTGTGTAATGCTTCATCTCCGAGCTGCAGATACCGCTCTCGTCAGCTCACCATGCCGACAGCGTGGAGCTACCGCTGTTCAACAATTACTGCCTGTTACTGTGGGCGCTTTGGGAGTGATTCTTTCTCCCCAATCGAACTGTTTAATCATTTAAAACGCCTTAAGGCATGTAAAAATGATGCGCCTAAGATGTTCATCCATGGTGGACATCGACCAAAGGAGGTCAACAACAAACAACAATATAAATATCCTTTTAAATTGTATATCAATCAGCTTTCTACCATAATTCTTGACACGTAGGTGCACATGAAGCGCAAGTGTATGAGTTAACTTTCAAATGCCTGGGCCTATTTGATCATTGCTCCTTTTTCATTAATGTTTCATTATACTTCAATTTAAATATTTATTTGATAACGATATCTCACACCTTAAATTAAATAACATGAAGAATGACTTGATTGATTAAATGTTACAGGTGGTTAACTGGTTTATATTTTGATTAGTTTATCACTTGAAAAATATCAACTTTTAATGTAAAAGTGTTCCATATCGTGGGGAAAATAGTATCCATCGTATTTTGAAATAAAACTCGGGAGCTTCCGAAAAACTGAGGAGTTTTTCACGGCTAGACTAAAATCTGTTACATTATTCGGATATCTTGGAACAATCTGGTTTTACCTGATGTACTAAATGCTCAACGGACGTAGCCAAACGGAGATTCGCGGTCGGGAATTCGAGCTTACGAGTTGTATCATCTAAACACTCACGCAACGGAGACAGAAACACGTGGACATTCGTTTCAACATCTTGGAATTATTATTTCTTGTGAAGACAGCAAAACGAACGCAAATATATAAAATCTCATCTTGCAAAACAGTTTTTTAGTTAACGTTTCGCTTTTGACATAAATGCTCCGTCAGTCAAAGGATGACAGCCAGGACAAGGATGATGACGAAGTAGAGTTTCACACAACACGTCTGCTTGGCCTTACTACAAAGCAGTCCAGAGTGGGGTGAACAGATGTAGACAAGTACAGGCTTAATGGTTGATTTGTTTATTGCGGCGGCTACCTTGGAAGTAGTTTTAGCAACAATTAAGTAGAAGAATTGTGTCACATAATTCATGTGCTCCGTTTAGAGATGAATGAGCAACCTATTGTATTAGGTGAAATTTTCCGAGAAAATTTAATTTAAAATATTACTTTCATTTTGTTATCATTCAAATAACATAAATATTCGCAATGCTGTTTTTCTGAGAGGAGGCGATTCGCTTGTTAAAAGATTCCAAGCTGAATGAGCATATATGAGCAAATGATTACGGGTCACTTTGAATATCACGAATAACTTACTGTATAGCATTATAATCTTGTAATTTCTGGATGGCTTCCGGCATATTTTCTTTCGAGGGCCAAACAAAAGATTCCATCACTGGAACAATGTTAAGATTGAATTCCAATGCCCACGATATTTCCTGTAGTTTGAAAAAATGGTTGCGAACTAATTAGGAACAGAATAAATTGCTGAACGTTGATTTAGAACTAATTTTTTTAAAATAATGTGTAAACCTTCACATTAAAATTTTCAAAATTTTGCACAGATTAGAGATTCACATCTTTAATTTTAGCTTTTAAAATGCATGGTGTACGTGTTTTCACGTTTTTGTCACATGAATTTTAATTTCAAAAATGTCATGTCATGTCAAAAAATGATGTGCAAAATGTGATGTCACATGAATGGAAACAACCAGATGACTGCTAGAAATTCTAACTGAAGAGTATGAAACAAAATTTGTATCAAACAAAGATGCTCATATGCAAGCATTTCCATCACACACACACAAAGCACGGTCGGTTTCGTGCTGTTTGGACACATCATGTAGAGACAATACCATCAGGGATTGATTGAAACAGCGGAAGTATAGTAAAATCAAGTTGCGCTTATAAGCCACTGTTAGGTAAGGCTGGCATGACCGACCTGTTTAATCACATGTGCTCAAACACATGTTACTTAGGTTCACCAGATGGTCATGAACAAAGATGCTCATTTGTACGCATTTCAATCACACAACCCACTACAGAATTCGCGGTGTTTGCACTCATCTGGCAGAGATAGTACGATCAGGATCCGCATGCCTTATATAAGACATGCTATAAAACAATTTTGATTTCTTTTTATTTTCAGGCGTAAATTATGGTTCCTTAAACTATTTAACGGAATCCCATAAGTTATCAACCTATTCATTAATCCACTCATTCACTTAGTGGAAAAAGTTTTCGAACTGCGTCAAACATTTATTTTACAATTTTCGAATAAAATCCTGGTATAATATGTGGTTAATTTGTGATTTTTTTATGCGTGCCTCTTAAACTTAGCGTATTTACTAAGATCAGTTATTCATCTTTGGGATCAACTATCGTATTTGGGCTAATTTGACATCTTCTTACGAAATAAATTTGCACAACGAAAGTGGTGATATGGCGTGTCTTTCATATGAAAACGAAAGCTGAACAATTTCCGTCTCATTGCCATTAGTCAGGTCTTCGAAATAACAAGGAAAAACAAGTTAATGGAGTTTGTAAATGTCTACTCTTCTGTTTTACAACACTTGTTTCGCCTAGCACGACAGTCTCGCTCAAAATGGTTGGACTATGAATGTATATTGGGAAGCTGCCGTGATTAGAAATATCTCATTTATGGATATTCGTAAACTGAATTTAGTAAATGTACAGGTTGCACCTGCTATATGAAATTCTTGAGGATCAATATACTAGTTTATTAACATTGTGAGGCTTAGCTTCAGAAAGATCACTTTGGTGACAACGTTGCTACTTATTCATAGTCAGATCGATCAGGGTGAAAATTCTATGCATCCGTCAAATAAACAATGAAATTTCTAAACAGTGGAAAAAAGATTTTAACATATTTGCTCGGCTACAGTTTCTATTGCAATATATAAATGGGTTGACAATCACAGAGGTAAAGTGGCTCAGCTTCAGGTTTCAAATTCGTATGTCTCATGTATGTAATCAAAAGAGACAAAGAGTTACATTACAACTCGGCATTTCACTAACTTTGTGTATCCAATCGTTTTTCTTCTCATCGTCTTTGCACCGATCTAACGCGTTGGGAGAAAGAACTAGAACAAAATGTTTAGCGCTTCGGACGGTATTGTACAATTCAATTTCGAATTTCCCGCTATTCAGGTCCTTCACGTCAAGAAACACGGCGAAGCGTTCCAACGTCAAATGTGTGTAAAGCAGACTTGCCAAAGAACTCCCGTTGGAACGTCGATAAGACAAAAACACATCGTACTTATTTTTCGTCGGCGGCATCAGCGTGATTCCGGGATTCTTCTGTTGTAGTTCAATCATTTGACGCCTTTTAGTTGCTTTGAATTAAAAATGGCAAGAATAAATTGACAATTCGAATAGAGATTGGGGCTCTATGCATCAGACTCAAAGTGAAGCACCACAATTTGTAGCGAGGCGTACACTGAAATTTTAACAAAACCTACGTATTTATGGAAATATTCATGCGGTATTACTGTGTGTAACCTGCATCTGTGGATTCTAAAAATTACCAGTACAACATCAGAAAGTTCAGGCTTGCAGACGATAACCTGATGAATAATTTCAATGGCACAACACATGGACGATGATGAATCTTTCACATGCATGTTGTGAAACTTTATCACTTGAATTTTTCCGACAACTCTCGTCGCAGCAGCAGGTGAGGATTATATATTGATTGGTAAATTATCACGGTGTGCTCATCATTCAGAAATCGATCTTCACACTGAGGCTTATTCAACAAAGTGGGTGGAGCGATCTGATCAACAATCTGACCCTCGGTACAGCAGTGGATGGTGCGCACGACCTCTAGTATGTATCCAGCTTCCTGTTCATTTTCCTACGCTTGGTCGAAAGAAACGATACATAATCGGAAAATCGCCTTTGCCGACGATAATCAAACTATTTCTGCATAATGATGACCACACATTCCGTTCAAAAACTTATTCACATCCGTTAATTAGCTAAGTGCTTTGCAACTTATAAAGAAGTATCGTTACCGCACATCATTCAAACGAAAGCGGTTAAATTCTGTTCCTCGCTTCAGAGTGATCGATTGCACAGAACTAAAATGTTGTTCAAATTTACTGCATAACGATCAAATAATTGGTTTACAAGACAATCCAACACACCTTCGAATAGAATACTCGAATAAATACGTTTTCTGTGCACAGCATTCGTTATACCACAGTCCTCGAGTAGGTTCTCATTGGCCACCAAGGAAAGTATCTGCATATCCACACCAGCAGCGAGCAAATTGTAAGTGTACTTGACCAAATTTCGATTCGGATCCATTCGCAAAACACGCGATTTCCAGGTCTCTTTCGCTATTGTACTCGCGTTACTAAATTCACCCAACGTGGCTTTCCACAACCAATTGGAAAGACCGGTGGTGTCTATATTGGTGTAGTCAGCGTCAATTTTCAGTAGATCAAGTTTTCGTAGAAAACTAGAAGTGAAAATTGCATTAGTTTGGAAAGCAATGCTTACCGCATGCGAGCAAGTGGACTGGACAGTTCGAAATCTCTTTCTAGAATTGTTTCGTTCAATCGCAATAGCATATCTCCATCGACGCTGTTTGTCAGGCATTTGGGAGCATATTCCTTGAAGTCCGACTAAAATCAAACAGAATAAAAACGGATTAGTGAAACAATTTTAGGTTTCAAAATATGTAAATGTTTAACGAATCGCAAGAAAGTATACGGTTTGTTATACATACAGTTTGCAACCAGGATGTAGTAGTGTATTTTAACAATGACCTTGAGATTTAACAATGTCTGCAGCGTTCGCCATGAAAATGAATTTTGAACACAATTGTTTAGAACAGTTTTGGGGTAAATGTTCTCCGTTGACACCGAAGCTTCGTTAGATCACGTTTGATATTCAGAAGAGGGAATGTAATCTAATTGCACTCCATCCACAAAATCTTATTGTCTGTGACCTGTTTATCGTGTTTAAGCGTACCTTCACTTATACTGCAGACCCAGCTTATGGCTGTTTGCCATCGTCTTGTGAAGAAAGTAAAGGTCAGGCTCAGTGAGGCTCGAGACAGTTGAACAGTGGTCAACTTTGAAGCCACTGAAATATTAGGGTTCGCACAACAGACAAGCATGCTTGAACGTCTGCGTTTAGTTCTCTGTTTTGCGATACGTGGAAAATAGCCGTGTGGTCCCTGCTTGCTAATCAGTGAGTTTATAATAGGGAAGTGTCTGAATACTTAGTGTAAGTTGCATTTAATGGCATGTCGCTATCACTCGCCTGTATACCGGTACAAACACGATTACTAATTACCATTCGACCGATTCATAAAATAATTTACAAACCCATCAATCCCAATTCTGATTTTATGTTTGTAACGTCTTATCCCATCAACTCATACTGTGGAACATTGGAACGAAGGATGATAATGACAATCGCTGAGATAAGATTGCATCGACATCGTGTAAGTGAAATTAATAAAGAGCTAGATAGTTTCGGATCGGATGTGTAGTTGGATACATCGTCATTAGTTGAAAACTATCTTATATTTTGGTAAAAATCGAGGAATGGAGTCCAGAAACGTCATCATCAACCACATTGCTCAGCAAATTAGCTGAGCGGCAACAACCACTTCGACTACTAATTTCACATTTTCTTCCTAATAGAATGAGTTCATCGTTATCATTATGGATTATCGGCCATGTTTTACAATATTATTGTGAACTGGTTTAAAAAACACAAATTATGTAACGATAAAATGCTAATCGAATTGGATGCAAATATGTTACCATGGTTAAGGATGAAAGAAATTTACGCTAACCTAATACGAAATGACTATTGTCAGTCGTGTTATAAAGGCTTGGGTTTCACAGGCGTGGTTTATTTTAATTCGCATAGTCTACTGCTTCAAGGATATGTTTCAATTGTGGATGTTTCAATAAACGAAATCGAAATGTTTCCAATGAACATTTTACCTGCACAAGCCATTCTTGCACATCGTGGACTGACCATTCTGAAACCCGGGGACTAAGCCGGATTGGCGGCGCGATGTCCAAAGTTTTGAGAACATATCTGGCCTGTTCAGATTCGATTTCATTTAAGCTGCTTGCGATTGATTTTAAACGGTTCAGTACATCCTGATTGTCCAGGAACTGTAAAGTAAGTGTTAGACATCGAGAGTAAATAACCGTGTATGTGTGGAAAAATTAGTTAAGTTTCCTAAAGCATTACAACGTTATGATGCGAAGCTAGCGATTAAAACGTGAACCACATTCAGTGACTGCGAGCCTCGGTCATCAAATGACGAAATATAAAACGTAGACTTGAATCTTACTATGGACGTGTTTCGATGGAATCTAGTCAAGCATTTTCGAATGTTGTCCAGGTAGAATTTACAACAACAGGTTAAAACCAGTGATTTGGAATGGGCCCGTAATTTTTAAGTTTTTTTGGCTTCTGATTGCTAAGGTGTGTGCATAACATAGCGATAAACATTCCGTAAACTTGAGCATTGAACTAATAATTTAATTCATATGTTTATTGCTTAAGGTGTGCTTAGTCGTGGGCTGTTATAAGCTCAAGTATTTCAAAAATCATTCAACCAGGTGTTTATCTGAATACCACGTTTAACACGAATCAATATTTCTCAGAAACTACTTTCATTGCATCGAAACGGCTGTGAATAAAATTCCACACTCGTACGTTTTGTGAATATCTATAAATATCACAACTTATCGACATGTCCTTGATACCACACCATAGATTTATTTGAAAATTGAATAAATTTAGCCCGTACTACTAAACAATATATACATGGAAACAGCTAACCAACTTTTATTCGATGTTCGTATATTTATAGATATCACCAGAACGATATGAAAGACCTCAATTCTCCCAAAAAAGAACCAGCTCTAAACGGCTCACTTTGACCGCATAATGCAAAGCGTCATATAGAGTGGGTACTGGGGTGGGCTGGTGAAAATGTTTGAGGATATAATCTTCATGCGTTTGGCTGATAGGTTCATGAATGATGCCAGGCAAGGACGAAACAGCTCAATAATCGTGACATGTCAGGATTAAACGTAGTGTTACCAAATTGCCGGACTGTTTTACGTTCTGAAAATATAAATTTAACTCACTGGTGCTCCGTTTCTGATCGCCGCCTCAACTCTCAGATGATACGTTGCGATGATTCGGGCTTCGGTTATCACGCTGGACAAGACAGGTTGGACAATCTCGGACCAATTTGACTGATCCTTGACGTAGCAACCTGCACAAAGCACTCCACCATTCATGCGGTCCGTTATTTTACTGAGCGTGTAACTTTTACAACTACACGAAAACACGTATGGGAAAAGGCGTTCGACGAGATAGTCGGGCGAATATTTTGTCACAAACTTGCGCACGAGTTCCAGCGATCCGGAATCGACAACAGGTGGGAGCATTTTACTAGAACAAACGTGACAAAAATACATTAAAAGGCAGTGATACACCAACTTAGTACTTGAGAGTGGTTTGAAGATCGATAAAGTTGTCCGCTTAGCATATTCCATCAAAATCGTTTTCAGATCTTGGACAAATAAAACTTGTAAAATGATCTAGAATGCGAAACAGATGATGCGGTGTGCAATTGACGGTTTTGCTCGTAAACTTGACGTTTTTTGACTATATATATTGCTTTTCCGAAAGATATACTCTATGGTGAGTTTCAATTAGAAAGTCGACCAGTGAGCAGACCGCACTTGGGGTACAAAGACGTTTGCAAAAGTGTTATGAAATCTCTTGGCATTGACCCGGCGAGTTGGAAAGAACTTGTTTTTGACCGCTCACATTGGAGGCAAGCTGCAAGCTGGGGAGGAGCAGATACAGCTCTTGGCTGCTGAACGTAGATCACGCCGCCGGCGTGCAACTGACGCCCTACAACCTAGTTCTTACTATCGTTGCCAGCGCTGCGGGAGAGATTGTTCCCCCGAATCAGACTGTTTAGTCATTCAAAAAGCTGTAGAACATAAAAATTCATGAGATTGTGATGTACATCCATGGTCGACATCGACCGAAGTAGGCAAACACACATGTATTGCTTTATATTGCAGGCGCGGCAAGCAAAATGTAAATTGTCAATAATTAGAAATTAACGTGAGAAGTGATAGCTTGATATTTTCAAACGGATTTCGCGTTTACTCTCAACAAAAGTTCACATATTTGGGTTTGATTTTGAGATACAAGAATAAAAGACCAGTATCAGAAATATGTGTATGCGCAATATAACACGAGCTCCATTAGTTTTAATTTTTAACAAACAAGAATTAATGCGAATCACGGAGAAATACGTCGCTGATATATTTTATCGGGTGATCAGAAAGTGCAAAAAAGTTTGTTACACTGTATTGAAATTTCGCAGATACCAAGCACATTAACCTGGTTGACAAGCTTAATATAATGCGTTAGAAAAGCCTCTCTGCGATACGATATATAACAAAGAACAGTCAAATTCATGCTAACTGCGAGTCAATATTTCACCAGAGGCATTTGTATCTATCGGCTGAAACTTTATTGTACGCAATGCGTTCGAGGGATTTGCTTTGCGTAACTTTAAAATAATCACATCAACTTTCCAGATTACGATACAGACGCGTCTTATTGAATTAAAGAAACATTTTGTTAATCAATACTAGTTGTGTGACGGGGTAAGGAATGTTAAATCATCACGTGATCGTGCTACAGATAAGCTCAGTTCACACCAACGAGTTAAACGGGAATGTTTTTTGTCTGGAGGAATCGTTAAGTTTCGGATTTGACTACCGACGAACAGTTTGTGTGATGTTCGTTTCAATGAAAATGGATGAAATCTTAACGTTTCAGTGGATTTGCCGTAAAAACCATGTGCTGTGAACTATAGATAATCGTTAGTAGGTTGAAACAAAATCCGCAGTCAGTTTTCTTAATTTTATGAGGTTTATCAGTAACGCATCTCTACATGATGCATAAACGAGAAAGTGTGATCACGAAGATTGACTCTAAAATGCTTGAAACATAGATGAGCGATAGTGAACCACCGCAATGTTTACCTGCCTTAATAGCGTAATACAATGTTCAACAAGTAAAAAATTATCAAACCCCGTTATTCAACCGGATTAGTAGACTCATTCTCGATTAGATTGAAACTTAAGAAATCATTTGTATCTTCATAACGATCTGAAAAATATTCTATACTTCCCATGTAACTGGCCCTGGAAGTTGCTTATTTAGAGATGTATTTCACATTTGAATAATTTAGGTAGAAAGATGTCTCACTTTCTTAATGCAATGAAATTTGATTGCAATCGGTAAGAGTAGTTTTTGGGTAACGCTTCACTTCTGACACAGAAGCTTCGTCAGACCAAGGGTGATAGTCAGGACAGGGAACATGATTAAGTAGTAGTCAACAAACCACCACTTATTTGACCTTACCTCTAAACAGCGTATAGTACGCCTACAGTGTGTCATGTCTCGTGAGAATGACCAGGATCAGTGGTCTATTTTCCTCACAGTGTGTATCCAAATCAATCTGATACAAGTGAACACGGTCAAAGTCAGTTGACACAGCTGCCCACATACGTAAAAGAAGAATACGAAGAAGAAAATGACTTTATT
Source organism: Atriophallophorus winterbourni (assembly GCA_013407085.1). Lineage (NCBI taxonomy): Eukaryota > Metazoa > Platyhelminthes > Trematoda > Plagiorchiida > Microphallidae > Atriophallophorus > Atriophallophorus winterbourni. Next base: position 78,909 of record JACCGJ010006857.1, on the reverse strand, counting down.
CGTGTACACGAATTTTCAGCAAAAGTACATAACTAATGGGGCTAAGGCTAAGGTCTGACGAAGCTTCTGTGTCAGAAGTGAAACTTTACCCAAAAACTACTCTAACCGATTGCACTCAAATTTCCTTGCATTATGAATACACGATCGGTCCCAAACATATTCCAATCGATTGCTGTCTCACTTATCCTTCTACTTGCTTGTGATGCCATGCGTGTCGATCGCGACACTGGCCTACCTTCTTATTGGCAAATCATTTCCTATGCGTTCGGCATTGTCCAGATATATAAACTTGACTTGTGTTAACTACATATTGCATACAATCCGTGTTGTCCATTGCGAGATTACTAGCATTCAAAATAATGTCAGCGTTATTGAGTTGTAAGGAAAACACTAATCCCATTTGTATCTGTTTGTTCTAGGCAAATTGATCGGCAAACTAATGAAGCTGGTTTTTGTGGTTATATAATTTGTTTTACCTAGATTGAATATTGAGGCAATTTTAGATTAACCACGGCCTTTTGATGGGCTCTTTGAAGTAATTTTGGACTCGTATGCTTGATGAAACACGTGTGTAATATTCGTCTGAGCGATCCCGATTAATTAGCTAAGTCGGTGGTTTAAACACGCCAGAGAACAAGGATGAGACTCCACACATGACCACGTTGAACATGAATGTCGTGGCTCGGTGTGGAGGCTCGACCTTGAAATCTGGCGGTTGAAGTCTGCGATGATCCTTAACCAGGATCGCTCGAAATCGGAGTGCATTTGACTGGTCTTAATCTCAAACCCACCGCGTTTCTGAATTTTGGAAAATGTGATCAACTCTATTTCACTACAAAGTTAGGAAAGAGATATAACAATAGTCAATACATCGGTAGCCTACCACCCTGACCAGTAAGTTAAAATACACCCAATGTTGATAACATAAATACAAACGTGAAAATCATTCACATAATAAACGTACCTGTTAGTGGTTAAAATCGCGTTGGCCAAAAGAGCATAATACTGAACCACCGCATCAGGGTGTAACGCTAGTCGGAAGAGCCACTGAATTGCGTGCTCACGCTCTATCTCCAGTTGACTTTTCACCTCACAGCAAGCAACAAAACTGGACAAGCTTATGGCAGCGTGCCTCAATGTGTCCAAGTCGTTTGATCGACACGCGTAGCACAGCATTTTCAATCCACCCGCTTGTAGAAACGTCTCACGCAGATCCATTCTCTTCAATAGTGCTAAAACGTTTATGTGTGGTGTGAATGATTGACCGGACGAAAACGCGCAAGTACGCGATTATATATTGACCCAAAGTGCATTTTTGCAGGTCAACAGGAGACTCATCGCCCTCAACACACCCACGCGATCGTATTCTGCATACCAACTGAATTGATTTGAGCAATTTCGTTGTGTTACAAATCGTGGTATTGCTCACTAGTGAGCGCTTGAAAGTGTTATCTACTCAGATAATAAACAAGACAAAAGTTGAATATGTTAGCGAATTTCTGCTTGTATGTTTTATTACTGATTCTGAGAATAACTGAGCATTCAACCCTGGCTTATATTTTGAGATTCCATGGATGACGTGAGTACATGTGAAGCCATCTGTGAATATTTAAAGATTGAAGATTCATTGTTGAAAGAGCAAAGGCCGAATGAAACAGACGCAGTGGATTGAAATAGCTGCGTCAGTTCTAAGGAGAGTAGGATATCTAGTCTAAAAATATAACCTCATGTTTGTGGCTAAGCATCCGTGCCAAGTCCATGGAACTATTGACAAAGTTGATCATGATGGTCCATAATGGAAGCGCTGGACTCAAGTTTCGCTTTTATTTGAGCTCATCAGCAGTGCATATCCTCCTCCGATTCGGTTGGGATTCGAACCCCCATCCATGATCATTGTAGTCCACGCCGTACGACCGAGCTACCGTCCACCGTTTGACCGATCGCAACTAAGCTTTTATGAATCTTTCTTCGGACCGCACTTTTGAATAGCTTTGTTTGCCCGACCAGTCGTGAAGGAGCCAGCAACATATGGTGCGGTCACCCAACCGAACAGATCTCAATGTCAGGTCTTCCTATCGGATACAGTGTAAGCTAACACTGGTTAGATCAGGTGGGCATTTTTGTTTACGCGTTTTGTGGAGAATAAGTTATTTGTGTTTGTGGCTACGCATCTGTGCCAAGTCCATCGAACTATTCATAAAGTTGATCACGACGATCCACAATGGCGGCACTGGACTCGAGTTTCGCTCTTATTTGAGCTCATCAGCAGTGCATATCCTCCTACGGCTTCACTTCATGTCTTGTGAAAAGTTAAACGAAAGAAGAAATTGTCCAGGGGGTATGAATAGTATTAGGTATTATAATATATTATTAAGCATGGTATTCATTCCTTTTGTATGTGAGCATTACCTTACACGTCCTTTTCGTTTTATATGCTTCAAATCCAATCATCTGTATCGCCCGGCATATAGCCGTTTTCGAAACCATTCACAAGTTCAGGAATTCGATGACATGGTGTTTATAAGGAATTTTATGATCATCACCCCGACCCCCGCTTCACAGAATGCGTACACATAATCAGTTAGGTATTATATTCCAACAAAGGATTTGTTTTCCTAACCGTGATACGAACGTGACATGCCCTTAGCCTTCGTGAAAATCAACGTCTATGAATCAGAAAAAGTAATCTGAAAGCACAGTTTCTGAGGTGCTCTCATAAACGCGTCAAAAGTAATCAAATGTACTCACATGTAGACGCAGACACATATTCTCTGAAGATATCCGCATCATTTCTGTAACACCATCCGCTGGAGATGATCTCCTTTGTCAGGTCCCTCCAATCGAACGTCTTTGATGTTGAACTCTTCCTCGATTGCTCCAAAAGTTCAGAGGTGTACAACATGGATGTGTCAGGTTTCCAATTAGGATCCGAGAGTTTTTCAAGCCCAGGGTGGTCCAAACTATTTGTAAGTTCACTTGAGCCCAGCATCTGATTGATGCAAAGAACAAATGCAGTGTTACACGATGAATAAATTTTAGATTATCAATTTGAATGACTTACTTGACTTAATCCTGTGAACTCCTGTTGGAGAGTATTAATTTCTAATCTAGCTTTTTATGCACTCATTCGATATAGCTGCTTGCATCATATGGAGTGACCATTACTACACTGCATCAAGAACGGACTTAGCTTTTAGGTGTTCCAAAATTGTTGTCGTTTGTTGTTGCATTGTGGCTACAGACGGTGTACAACGTTTAGTCATTACACTAGGTAGTTGGAAAGCGTGAATTTTGGGATTATTTTTAACGCGAACCACGCCAGTGTCTTCGCTAAGTATTTCGGACGCAAAGTGCAATATGTTTTACGTGTAAAAACCATTTCTATTTTCATACACACTTGGCAGTCACACGCTTGATTGGAGTACATCGGGGGAAGATGTTGGTATCGGGGTGTGTGAAAATTTGGAAAACCGTTCGTAGTGCGAGACATGCAAGCAGCGTACTCAAATTACTCAGACCAATTTTCAGAGGTTTCTCTCCACACGCACTGTCAAAGGTACTCAATGCTTACATACATCTGATCGTGGACTACAAAGTGCAAACTTGTGCGCCATGGTTAAAAATTTGAAATCCCGGTACTCGTTACAATTTATCATACGACAACAAAATTGGTTATCGGATGGTATTATCTATCATTTGAGCAGCAACGTATGTATTTCTCAGACCCCACGAATTCATAATTCACTACCGCTTTTTGCCCTTTCGTTGTCATCAGATAAAGATAATTCATTTAACTTGAATGAGCTTAGAAAACAGTTGAAAACTGTTAAATAAGGATAAACTTTGAAACTGTTGCTCCACAGAATTTGTGAAATGAACCCGATGTTCGAATACAGAATAACTCTGTCTGATATTGAATTCTCATTTCGCTTTATTAACGCCATGTAGAATGTTACAAAAGATGGGTTGGGTGGCGATGAATTTTTTATCCAATGTGGCAATCAAGATCACCCAGATAACGTGGACAGCACCACCATCTGGTAAAGAGAAGATCAGGATAAGTTCGGTGGAACCCCACGGGCTCGAACACAAGCGGCTTGCTCGAAATTGCCCCACAAATCATGCAACCGGCAAATACAATCCGGACATCCTCTGAAATTCTCTTCTAAAATTTGGGCGTGTGTTTCATCCTTTTCTTAGTACCAAAAAAAGCTCAACTTAGTTAATCCTTTATTATGGAATTTGATTGCTGTTAAATGTTAGACATTCAATATGTTGTCCTCTGGCAATGAGTTGTGACATAAACCATATCTAGATCGTTACCGGGGGATCCGGTGGCTAATGTTGGATCGAAGGTCTAAAAATTAATGGGATCACCATCCTGAACAACGTTTGGGACATAAGCACCGCCGGGCTTTGCTCTGCTACAGTAGAACAAACATTGTCTAGAATATTGATTTGCATACACTAGCACGTCTGGTAAATAGCATACAAACGGGAGCAATTAAAACCTTCTATTTGAAAAGCGTTTTTTTGTTTAAATAATGTCGCCTCAGCGTAGCATGGCCGCTAATTGAAAAACTATAATTCAACTCAGACCATTTTTGACCAAAGCACTGTTGAAACTAATTTTGGTATAAATTAAATATCTCACCCGATTAAATAATTGGAGAGATCGAATCAGGATCTTACGATCCTTCTTCCGCAAGTTGTACAGTTCTTCACGACTTGGATCTTTCGTTGGACCGTCATGTTTTCTAAGCCTTTTGTGAAATGACTCCAAGTCAAATGGGTCGGACAGTTGCAGAAGCAGTGAACCAACTAATTCAGAATTGTGCAACCATTTTAGCACTCCGATGGACGAAATTTGATTCAGAACTTCTTGCAGGTTTTTGATCAATCTTTCTAGATTGCGGGATTGCTGAAAGGTGGGCAACAGACAAGCAAGGTTTAAAATACTATTCCATAAAAAAATATTTATTAATAAAAGAGTAATTCGGTTTCATTCTGTGATTATAAAGACTGCGTTGCGTTGATTTAACAATCCTCAAATCTGTAAACTGAAAGCGGTCGTCAGTGGTCATTTTGCTTAAATATCTTATCAATTTTAGTTTTGGTTGTTTTTTGTCGACAAATATATCATATTGTACCATTTTTTTCTAAACGAAAGGTCGCACGAATCGACATCCGACAAGCAATTGAAATAGAATTTGATGTTAAATAATCAAAATTTTATGTTCAGTGAATGGCTCAAAGAAATCAAAGTGTATATGCCTACTCTGTACGTGTATGTTTCACTTGGAACTCCCTACCCTCGAATGTTGCACATGCACCCAACTTGGATATATTCAAATCCAGCTTAGACAAATTCCTGTCGACCCATCCGAACATTGAGACTATGTATTCGACAACCTAATAACTTTGAACTCACACATCAAATCATCTCGACCCCATGGCCATACATGTGCCACTCCACTGAGTGAAAACAGTTTCTATCATTTGGATTTTTACCTGATTCCCGAACTGTTCAGTAAGCAAACAAATCCCGTTTTTACTGAGATATGTTATTTGTAAATTTCCATATTTTTCTGTGGTTTTTGTAAAGCTATATGCTTTTTAGACCATTAAAATTGAATTGAATTGAATTGAATACTACTGAAAAGAAATATGCCGCGAAACCGGTCAATATTCACAGAAGACGCAGTCAACTATGCATAAAATTATTGTTTCTTTACTACATTTTAATATATTCAATACTAATACTATTTAAGATTCACATAAAAATAGGACTAGCCGGTGGTCGTCGTTAGCAGCGTGTGCTCAAAAATGATCAACCGGTCGTGAGCCATTTATTTTCAGCATAAATCTTTCAATCTATCGTTAGCCGTAACCAGACAGACGCATCGCGTATTTTGAACTCACTTCTTCCGATATCTCGAAATCGCATTCTTCGAGTTGCTCTCTTTCCTTCAAATGCATAATATATCGAATAACGGTTCACACAGAAATAATAAACTATATGGCTACCACGTTATTTAAGTAGAACGAATAGTTGACATTGAATGATGTCGTTAATCAGCCATACTTTGATAATCATGTGAGATATCAGCACAGATGTTACGCTGACAGTTTTATTGAACACGATGGCTGCGACAATCACACACTCACACTGAATTTCAGAAAACATAAATGCGATATTATACATGAAAATGTTACACAAGAATTCAAATTGTTGCGTAATGAAGATTTATGGGTTGAAAATAAAATCTTTACTACACCACACGAGTACGTATTGAATGAAAATGAAATAATTGAATATAACGAGGATACTGAATATTGTTTTCGATTCAATTTTAATGGTCTATAAAGCATATAGCTTTATAGAAAACCACAGAATAATATGGGTGCTACGAATAATATAACAAGCAAAAACGGGATTTGGTTGCTTACTGAGTAGTTCAAGAATCATATAAAAATCCAAAGGGCAGAAATTGTTTTCGATTGGTGGGATGACAAATGTAGACGCATGGTGTCATGATGTATAGTTTTCTTCGATGCCCGGGTTAGGGGTCAAAAAAGCATCAAGACTTCTCCTGGAAATCTGCTGATTTGTTGAGTCTACAACATAATCTGGTAGATTGTTCCAAGGAAAAACAAACTCGCACGGCATAATTTTGTAAATGTAGATCCAACTTTGATTTAAAGTTTGCCACACACAATGAGCCAAATAAATGTAGACATTGGCTACATAGATTTTATCGTAACAAACTTGATACAGTTTTTATTAGCTGTCCGAGGGTAAATTCAGCGTAGGTGCAACATATTGTATTTTTCGTTTTAAAAGCACATCATTTGCAGGCGGTCAAGCGGACACATTCTTCAATTCCTTTTGCACAATCTCACAATCTGTGGCGGAACAACAAAGCGCCAAAATTTCCAGAACATCTGAGAACCGAACCATTTTGTATAGCTTGAGTTTGAGCAAATCGTTTGTGTTGAGCAGAAAAAGAAATGGTCCTGGGACAGATACATTCGGAACTTCATTCTTGAATTTAATTGTCTTTGACAAAGGTCCCTTTACTTGAACGGTTGCATACCTACCTGATAGATAGTCACAGAATCCTAAATGCGACAATTTCTGTTAGAGCACATTGTGATTGGTTCTATCGAGAGCTTTAGCTAGTCCAATTAGCAAATGTGAATGCAGTTACCTCTATCAAACTCTTTCGTCCTGTCGCTCAACGTTGTGCGAGGATTTGTTGGACATGATGTCGCGATGGCGAAAATTTGGTAAACGTCGGTAGGTCATCTGTGGCACTTTTTCTCTGAAACAACGTTTTCTGCTGTCGTTGAAAATAGTCTCACCGCCAAAGTGCACACACACTGGTGCAGCGCATCACTTGAAGATGAAGGTCGCGAATCTTGACACAAAAGACTTCTAGATTGGAAACCGGGAAAGACTTTGGTTTCCGGTGTCACTGGAATTTACCATGTCTAAGGACATTTTTTCAAGTCAGAGCTAACACAGTGTAACCGATGCTTATTTTTAAACTTTTGGTATCTCGAATCCCGTACTTTTTTAAAACAACTAATACGAGTTAGAACTTCTGAAACCCATCGTTGAAAGAGATTATCATTTCTTTACATCAATATCGTTCGGGATGTCATTCTGGAATCTGGCAACCATTGGTTGTACATTTCATGTTTTAACTTTTGAAGCTAATCGTTTTTTGTAAATGTCGCGTTTTGGGAGCGTTTATGTATAAGCAATCCGATAACCGTGGTTTTTTAAACTTTCGCAACGGCCCAAATAAATTATCAGATCAATGTAGTGTAGTTATCATACCACTAGCTTGCACATCACAACTAGTTCGTGTCTGTCTGTCGTTACCGGGTAGAGACAATCTTCGTTAAAGCATGACTTTGTTTATAAGTTTACCGCTGTTTCTTAACTCGCTGTACCTCATTTTACTATATCCACCTGATGATGGCAAACAGCCAGAAACCGGTTTGGCGTGTGAGTGACTCGGATGTGTGGACAACAGTGAAATTTGTCAAATCCAAGTGTTTAAGGCGTCTAAACATGAATCTCTCTGTGATTCCGTATATGTAAAAACTCAGTTTTAGAGTGGTATGCAAGTATTGCTTTGTTCATCTAGCCAAGTTCAACGAGGCGAACAGTGATCCCGGTAACTTATCACTTTGATCGGTTATTCCGCTTAACAATACAGATGCTATGATAGATTATATACTTGAGAGGGCAAGATCAAGTGATATACAGTCGTCTACATTCTAGGCAAACGATAAGTTAACGTGCGAATCCTGAACATTTTGTTTTGACCTGATGAGTGTAAGGAGCACGAAACCAGTCGTGTTGTGTGTGTGCGTGATGGAACTGCGGCAAACCCCTTTGGTTTAACCCATCGACACGTGCGTCCGACGTGATTGAACAGGCTGTTCTTGAAAGTCTAATTAAGCTGTAGCTTTCAAGTTCCCGCTTGGATTACCATTATTCCACTCTATCAAGACATGCGGACCCTGATCCAACCTGATGAACGCAAACAGCACGAAACCGGTCGTGGGGTGCATGTCAATCTTACATTTTTGTTTATCTCGTAATCCTGGTTGTTGTAAAATGCTCGGTTGTTGAACATAAATTCTTGAAGCGTAATCGTTTTTCATAATCTATTCAGAGCTTCACTTCTGATTAGCGTGATTTCACCCCCCTAACCAGACCGTGGGATGAACAGTTCAATTATTTTGACTCCCGATCAAATGCTTTTAACTGCTTTGTAGTTTGGCCCACATTTTTGCGCGATCTTTAAATCGGCCGTGCTTAAAATTATTTTTCCCACAAATATTCTTTTTTCATTTTGTTGTTAATTTTTTAATGGGATGCACTTTTTATACTTTGAAACATGGAATATTTATTGTGTCGGCTTGACTAAATTCAAATGAATACTGGAGAAGCACGATTGTATTTGAACTTTGTGTGGATAAAATCAATATTATTTACTAAGCAGTTGTTGCTTAATCAAATAAAGCTTCAATATTTACTTCTTCTCCTTCTTCTTTTATTTATTTAGTGCTGATCAGTTTCCCTGTGGTCGTTTTTATTTGACCGTACCAGCACGTTTGAAGTTGTGAGACATCGTTCTTATTGTCATTGTTGTATTTCAAAGTTGTTTTTAATTCCGTGCCTAGCGGAAAAATTGAGGTTGGCTATTTTCTTGCATAATTGTTTCGTGTCCATGGTATCTTTCACATATCACGCATTGTCTTATCAATATTTTGATGGGGTTGAACGCATAACTCAACCGTAAATAGACATGTTGGTGTTTATCATGGGACTGAAATCTTTGGCGTTCGATTACATTTTCTCCTGGCCGATTGTGCCGGTTAATTAGACGATGCTCAAGTATAATTAGGAATCAAACATGGTCGCTCGCATGAAAATATGTTCATGTCATCAGTCTTGCGCACCATAACCACGCCATGTCTCTAATATGAGAATCGAACATAATCTGTAATATCCAATCTGGGGTAGCGGGTGGCCTGGATGGACACCAGAAATGATCGCGCAGTTCATTTCAGGTCAAGGCGGCAGGTGGCACACATCTGGCCACTTATCACATTTCGGTCCAACATTAACCACCCGCATGGCGCAACGGCACATCGATTGTGTCTTGATTGATTCTTCAGGTCAACCTGTCCAACGCGAATCGTGGTCATCCATGAATCCCGAGTGGATGGAGAAAGCGGAGAAAGCCAATTGGTCAAAGCGTTTATTACGCACAAGATAAATAACAAAACATCCATTTATAATATATAGGCAAAACAACACTGATCTTTAAACATGTCTGTCCCCGTTGTCACTTAGATCTGATTTTTCAGTTATTGAACTCCTTCGGTCAAAGTCGATCACGAATTGTTTCATGCTTCACAGCGTTTCGAATAATGAAACAGTCCGAATCGGGGGGGCAATGCCTCCCGTAGCGCTCGAAGTGATAGGCAGTACTTACTTACTATACTCTTGTGCGACTATCTCCTCCTGGAGGATGAGTCGGCTTCAATGAAGGGGATTTGGGTACAAAGCGGGCGGCACCCAAGCACCACTCGGCGCTTGTTCAGAATCGCTTCTCGACCTTTGCCCAGCCCCGTGCGACTACAGGCAGCAGGGATTGCCAGAAAGAGGTTGTCTACCAGACTCTGTTCCAGGTTTTCCTCAGGGTTTTCCGAGCCTTTCCGCGCTGGGTACTTCCGCAAGGAGCTGGAGGAGGTTGAAAAATCAGGGATTTCCTTCCTTAGATGAATGTCCCTCCCAGGCTAAACGCGTCCATTGCCCAAAGCACAAACTGGTTTTCCGGCGCCAGTCCATCGCCTGCGCCCCTACTTCTGTTGGTTAAGAAGCAGTCCGCCGGGATCGTGGAGCACTCGTGCAGGCCCGCCGCTGTGAGATTGGTTGTCAGCGGCTCCTTGCGACGCGTGTGCCATAGGGGTACATTTTATAAACAGGAGCTTTATCCCCCACTGCCACCCCTCGCTATGACACAACTTTATCGGCAGGACTCGGCGATCATCGTCAGTTGCACAACGGCGGCGTGATCTGCGTTCAAAAGCCAAGAGCTGAATTTGCTCCTTACCAGCTTGCAGACGATGTTTTGTAAAATGCCTCCAATGGGACCGGTGAAGTGCATGTTCCTCGTAACTCGCGGGGTCAATGCCAAGTGCTTTCATATCACTTTTGCAAACGTCTTTGTGCCGCAAGTGCGGTCTACCAAACGGTCGACTTCCTGATTTCAACTCACCATAGAGTAGATCCTTCGGAATACGACCACTTTCCATTCGCCAGACCACCGTAGTTGGCGCTGTTGTAGCAAGGTGTACAAGCTCTACAGACTAGCATTTGAAACACTTCAGCATTAGCCGCTTTGTACACCCACAGCTTGTCCAAGATACGACGGATGATTCGTAGATTGCATGTCATTGAGCTTCCGTTCGTATCTTGCATGAATAGTCCAGGTTCCACTATCTTACAGTGAAGCATTTAGTAACAATGCCTGTGAAACATAAGCAGAAGATATCCACAACGTGGAAGGCACTAGCTCTCAAGCTCTAGTTCAACAGCGTTAATTAAAGTGAGAGCCAGGGAAGTGATGGTGATTTTAGCTGGTTAACGAGATTCACGCAAACATGTAACAAACTGCGCTTAATAATTAGTTGTGCGTGTGTGTTGTTGTATGGAAGATTGTTATCCATAGAATGGGCCGGTATGTTAATGCAAAGCGTTGTGAAATATCAAATAGTTGTTTGTTAGTTATATACTTCGATGGTGCACAAAGGCAACACATGCCCAACTAGAGCATTCTACGTCCCGTCAGGGTGACCTTAGAAGTTAATTTATTTGATCCAACAATATCATAATCTTTAATGTTAATATAAGCAAAGTAAAACGAGATGAAGTGACAAGTGGCAAGTGTAAATGATCCGTGATATTATCAAGTGTTTGGCAGTCATGTTTGATCAGGTTTTGATGAAAAGGGCTAGAAAAATTAATAAACTCGGTGATACTCAATTTCAGAAAATCAAATCAAGGAGGTGTGTAATCTTGTTAGATGAGCGGGAATCAATGTGGAAAACATCGTGGAGACCAATGCCTGAGGAATTTCTCAATTTTCTCGATACATGCATCTTGATACTCGTGAATCCAGCTGTGAATTGGAAAATGAAATGTGTGTGTTAGTTGAAAATGGTCAGCGTCGATATTATTGCAGCTTCATAATACTATTCTTGACATATAACTTTGTAGAAAATAAATAGACGAATATCGCGAAATCAAGTATCTCCGGGAATGGAATATTCAGCGTTTGCTATGATTATACAGATTATAAATATCTTAAACAAATACTGGTAAACGGGTGTGGGATTGGTAAAACGAATTAGTGTGCTCAAAGCCTATTGAAGATATGCTCCAAATCTATTGAAGTGCATGAGCGATGAGTGCTAATTACGAGCTTTCGAATACTTTACAAAAAACACCCGTTTCTGGCACAACACAGAAACAGAAGAGCTGACAAGACCAACGACGACAATTCCGAACCCGTAATTATATTTGAACGGTGCGAGCGGTAACTTCTTCGGGCATTTGAGAAGGTGGAACACATCAGCCGCTATCGAACGATATGCAATTCCTCGAAATTGTTCAAACCAACCCTATGGGGCGAGAGCTTTAATTATGTCTTTGATTATGCATGTGGTGCGGAACGATTGAGCGAACTGACAAAACTATTAAGGAAAATACAATTTTAATCCTCAAATATCAGTCTCCAGGATTCACACAATCAGGAGTTCGACTTCATGGAATCGGGCTTATATTACAATGCATTTCTAAATATTTTAAATTCGAAGAATGGAGAAAACTCGATTTTTATACAACACAAATGCAACCACAACTACACGTTTTTATCCTGTGTAGAACTAAGAAATGGTTAGATATAAAGAAAGAGTCTTGGGTAACCCATATGAATTTTGGTGCGGAAGCAACTTTGAAGCGATTCTGTATGATACGGAATCATGTCACGACTATTGTAAGAGAATATCGCATGCAGTTCCAATGAAAATTGTCGAAGAGAATGGAAAAGAATCCTAAGCTTCTCTACAAGGTAGTAAAGGAGCGATCAAGATTCAAACCAGGCGTATTCTCTGTACACTCCCTAATGGATTGACTAACTCTGTCCAAGATACCGCCGATCCAATCAGAATGCAGTAGCTGTCAGTGTATCTGTCTCTGTATTCTAATTCCCATGAATTATTCATATGTTTGTTGACGTGTAGTGAATACACATGTGTCGCTCTGATCTTGACTTTTCTACACGTGGTCTATGACCACTGATTCTGGTCATTCCCACGAGACGTGACACAGCGTAGGCGTACTGTAGGCTGTTTAGCGGTAAGATCAAATAAGTGGTGGTGGGTTGACTGAGACAGGGGGGCTGGTGTTCCGTTATTTGTCTTGTGAATAATAAAGGAGTTTGACCAATTCGCGTTCGCTTTTGTTGTGTGATTTGTGGGTGAGCGCGATTAGAGTTGGACCGGTTGACCTCAAGGGTGTATCGTGAGGCAATCAGAAAATGACCTTGAAGAACGGGGCTGATGTGATTATTGCTGCATCGAGTGTCCCGAGGCCGGCGCATTCAACGTGATAGACGTTAGAACAGTGAACGTGATTTGGCCTACGTTGACATGACGTAATCACTACCGCATTCTCGCGCACTACCCTATTGATAGCGTCTTATCGAAGAAGCTGTAATTGCGGAACTTAAGTGAAGGCCCACAAATGATACATAAATAGCGCACAGGCACATTAGAACTCTCGTTGCTCACATTACTGTTGATACTCAAACAATCAGAGGGCACTTCATATCAAGACACAGAAAACTGTCTGAATGAACAGCCAAAAATTGTCTACCTTGCCAAATCGCTTCAATTGCCTGTATGATTTCCAAGATTGAAAACCTTGTGCGTTCTTTTATTTTAGCTATCACGTATGCTTGGTTTACCGCGCCATCTGCGCCGCTCACTTAATTTGTTGTGTATGATGATCTCCTTCTGTTGATTTTGACATGGATGCATGTGGCAAGCGCATCAGGAATGTACGCCCAATGTTGCCTCACCTGATGCAATGAAGCGATTCGGGACTAACAAGCTCCCCCGCATTGTTCATAAAGAATAGGAGTGTCCACTTACACAGCTCGCTACTTCATATTCTGTTCCGTTTGGAACGTACGCTAACGTGGTTGTTCAAAGTCCCTATCGAGAATCTTCTTTCTAGACTTTCTCGGTACAAATCTTCTGTAAATGTACAGCAGTCAATCTTTCCTGCATAAAAGTACCTTTTTCGTTTCTGTTGACTCTCACGTGCGTAAATGACTGTTTGCGAGATTTGGTGAGATAAAATGTGAACGGCATTAAGAGAATTGGATTATCGAATTATTATCAACTCAATTAAATTTGTTTACGACCTGGAAGTTTTGATAGTGTAGGGATAGGATGAGGATTTTATTGAAGATTCACTTAGATGTTTCCATTCACTGTGTTGTTCACATTCGGCAGCCGATGTTCTTCGCGGTTATTACTTCAACATTGCATTTTCAAATGTTTCTAAGCTACACTTGTCTGATATGCCCAAGTGTCAATATTTCTTTATTATGTTGTTCAAATCATGTTTCCCGAGCTGGGCATTTCGTCATCAAGCTAGCTGACATCATTGATTCATTGCGCTTGTCTGGTGTTTGTCGTTAGTCATCTTCACAACATCATTTGGACACAATTTCGAATGGAACAACTCCGAAATTGTCGCCAAATTTCGCAATCGATGCGCACTAAAATTCCTCTAGGCGCGGTACTCACAGGAGCGACGATGAACCAACAACTCTAAATGGCTGCTACGTGCCAATAAAAAACTTGGTCATAAACACAACCAACAACCGTACAAACTCAACGAATAGAGAAACGAATATCATATAAAAGCCCACGAATCACACTCGCAAATCATTTCAAAAGATGTTTATCTGATAATGTCATTAATGTCGAAACGTCCTGGACAAGCAATGCTTGGCAACCACCGTTTGAACAACATCCACATCCTGAGTCACAAGTATTCTCTTCTATATCTGTACCATCACTATTCTTATGTGATGCTACTTAGTCAACAGAGAAAAATGAGTAGTGATTTGAATGATTGAGGAGAATGCGAAAATGAATATTTTTTAAGACATATACAAATTTGTTTTTATGTGTTTAGAAAGGCTGGCCACGCAAACCTTACGCAACATTTGCTCGAACTCTTTTTGTGCTTTATTGACCGTTTCTGCACTCTTGCTGGCATGCGGATCGTGATTTTATTGCACGTATTTCATGAGCGCAAGTGGTCCTGAGTTGCGTGTCTGTGTGTGATGGATAATTTAAAGAATATGATCTGTGCACACTTTAAGTGTGATACATTTCCAGTGGGAAGATAACTAACGAAGAACTTACTTGACTGCATTATAATATACAATATTCCGAATATCTTCTGGTAACGCATCTTTTGGTGGCCATTCGAAACGATCCACCACTGGTATGATTTCGCACATGTTTTCCATGGCACACACGATTTCCTGACCCAATGAATAAATATATACAACTGATCAAATAAAATGTCCAGAAAGTACACGTCTTAGAGGCGCGGACAGAATGTATAATATGAAATCGTGGACAAGAGACGTCGTACAAATCTCGATAAAAATTAGCTCATGTCATGTTTGTAAACCACGCAGCAAGCAAACGCTAAATGTGGTATTCCGATAAGAAGATTTCAGAGGGAGTGTAAAGCGTAATATCGCTAGTGTATTTTGAGCTCTCGCAGAGCAAAGTTACTTTAAAAACACGCGGATCATGATAACACTGTCCCTGATGGATGGACGCAAACAGCACAAACTGGTTATAAGTGTGCTGATATCCGTATTCTACTTGTTGCACAATTCATTAAACTTGGAATTGTGATGTTTGGCATGCCGCAATGTTTAATTCCTGCCCCACCTTTTGCCAACAGTTTAAGCGAGTGTTAAATGCATCAGTGGCATGATTTGTGCCAGGCCATGAGATTGTTGTGTTGTGGTACGGTACGGCCGTGACCATCAGTTGTTGAAATTCAGCATGATGATTCGGGAAATCGCTCCTTCTGATAGAATTCGCAAATCCACAAATGTGCTAGTTGGGTTTTAAATGAAATATAAATGTTTATTCAAAATTTATATGTAGTTCAAGAAAGGATTAACCAGACTGCAACGACGTAAGATTTAGTCGAATGCGAAGAGCACTATTCCGGGTTTTACTATCAATTATTGCTCGTTGTTGTTGTTGTTGGCCTCCCTCAGTGCTTGTAACGATGGTTAGAGCTTGGTTGTAGGGCGTCCGTTACACGCCGGCGGCGTGATCTGCGTTCAGAGGCCAAGAGCTGTATCTGTTCCTCCCCAGCTTGCAGACGACGCTTAACACAATGCGCGTAAAGTTGCAGAAATTAATTGAGCTCATCCATGATGTTTCCAGTAATTCAGTCTCAAATTCGTTCAACTTAAGTAGCATGCTCTAAATCTTCAGTACATAAAATTCATGCAAGTACGACCCAAAACGGTAATAGCCAAAATAAATCTCGGGATTTGTTATTTTTATTACAACAATATATGAATGCACCAGATTTGATAAAGACTCGCTTTTTCACCCAGTACTAGACTCGCAGAAACGGAAGCTACGGTATCGTTCATTAAAAGCCGTATCGAGGCGAAGCGTAGCCAGATCATTTATGAGAAAAAACTTCGTCTACGGCATGTATTACTGAATTGTCGGACTCTAAATACCGAAAAGGATAGCCATTTGCTCTACTTATGTATTTTGTTTACAAAAAGGTAGATTATTTATATCTTATGGCCGTTGATTCTTAAATAAAATGCTCATTTCAATATTTTCACGAGTGTATCGTAGAAAAGATACCCATCGATTTACTATCCAGCATCTCGTATAATAATTGGACATACACGATGAACCCAATCTGTACGATTTTCATCGTTGATACATCGGTCCAACGCGTTCGGGGTTAACACGAGGAGAAAGTTTTTCGAACGAGCGATCGATCGCAGCAGGGACTCGTCAAATTTGCCCCCAGATAATCGATCCACGTCGAGAAAGACGCGGTAACCTCGTATCGATAAATGCACTTTCAGCAGACTGGCTAGTTCAGATCCGGTCGCCCTGCGGTACGAAATGAACACATCCAATGGGCAACGTGTGAGATTCTCGGGATGTTGATCGAGATCATTCCCTCCGTCATCATCCGCAGAGCGGGAAGCTGGAATTGCAAACGATTTATATCACAATGCCATGCAACGTCGGTTTTTAAAATTTACTTCCTTCATTTTATTGTCGAAACAAAGAATGAAACTGTGAAATCTGTTCCGAATTACTTATATATATATTTCAGGCTTTTTTAGGAAAAATAGAATGATAACGTCACCGGGTAGGAGGGATATTCATTAACGATGGCGCGAAAACTAATAAAACATCGTGTTACTCTCCTGTCCCAACAGATATGTGTGTGACAAATCGTTTCCCAGGGTGTGTGCAATGCTCTCCATCAAGAAATAGTAACTAAATTATATGGCTCGAAGAAGAATTCGCCGGGTGTTTTCTCTAACACAGCATGTTTTCTCTAGAAAGGAAGACTGAATCAACACACTACAACTGTTGCAACTGTTCGGTGTGTGTGTGTGTGAGAGAGAGCATTTTGTTCATGATCATGGATTCAAATCCTGTCTACATGAGTGTGTGCTCATGTGATTGAACAGGTTGATCGTACCAACCTCATCTAACAGTGGCATATTAGCGCAACTTGTTTACCATGCTTTCACTGTTTCAAGCGCATGTGGATCGTGATCTTAAGGCCCCAACCTGATGAGTGTAAACAGCACGAAACCGGCCGTGGTGTGTGTGTGATGGAAATGCATGCAAATGAGCTTTTTTACTATCTAGATTAATTTTATTTCACACAGTTTGAAATACTCTAGGTATATCGTACCACCCGGGTGACCCTTATCGAGTCTAAATAAATCTCAATCAGCCATCAGAGGGCATGGCGATTATTACCTATAGTTGGCGCCCACGGATAAAAAAATTGTATCCAAACTAGAATACGCACTGACGAAAGAACATAAAACGCCTGAGAATTGATCTATAATGTAATGGTATAGAATTATGAAACACAGGAGTAAATAGTGCTCTCAGACGATATGCACAGCACCACTCTTCGGCACAATACAGGAGCAGACCAGTTAGAATTTGGGTTTCAGAAGAGATGAATGCAAATGTTTGGAGTGATACCATCTTCGGAAGCATGAGCACATGGCGAACGTCAGTAGCTATTAAACGGTGTGCAATTCGCCAAAAGAACACGCTCGAAAGGAACTGTTTGTCACGAAATCCCGTAGCGATTCGGCTCGTAGTGAGAAACGGCACAAACCCGTTTCGAGGTGATCTATTGTTCACACTTGGCATGAGTCACTGACGCGGAAGTTGTTCCTGCCACTACATCACTCATGGTTGTGCCTGATAGATTATTTTAGATTGTTGAGAAATTGGTGTATTCATAGTGTACCTTATTTTTCAGATAGCTTACAGGAGCTGTGTTTTGGACAATGTTAATCAGTCCGAGCCGACCAAGAAACTACTCGGTTGAGACTATCCGTTTCCTCAGAAAAACTGTAAAACCATGGCATAATGACCTAGCAAGATTAGAATCTTTCCAAACATTTTCTTTTAACGCCAGTAAGGAAAATCTATAAATTTTGTAATTAAATGAGAATACAACTGATGACATCAAAGTCAGTTGACGATAATTGATTATGCAAATTGTACTTCACTGATATAAGCGAAAACCACCATGTTATTGTTCAGTTAATTACGATTACTCAACGCCGTGAAGAAGAATAAGACTAGGGTAGTTTGACGCATTTCTCGCATCCATTCTCACATGTTGAAACACTATTCCACATAACGAATGCTTTTGTTTGTCACTGAATGATGTTTTTAATAACATCAGATTGAAATCATCGTCAAGTAATTGAAGTCGAATTCCTCGAAAGTGACGTGCTGTGCGGACGCATAAATTTGTCTTCACATACTTTTGGATTTATCTCCTCACACATTTGTCACAGCTATACGGTTTATATACCATTGAACTCGTCTCGATTTGTTCATCCCGTATATACCTGTTTATAACTTCGAGCCAGGTGAAAATCCATTTTCAAGTAAAAACTCAACTTTACCTGCCTTGCTACTGAATCACACTTTTAGGACGAGAACAGAAGGCATTTACCTACAGGCGCGAATGATGACAAGCTTTTCAACCTGAACCAGTTGAGAGCACATAACAAGGCACGTGATGTGCTAACCCGTGACTTGCTGTTTTCCGACGATGCAGACATTATTGCTCACTCCAAAGAACACATCCAGACGCAAATGGACTGTTTTTCGACGGCATTCAAAGACATTGGGCTAAAAATCAGCATGAGCAAGACCAAAGTCTTCGGTTAAGGGATTGTATCGCCTCCAATCATCACTGTCGAAAAATGTCAGCTTGAACCAGTAGATCATTTCACATACCTTGGTTCAACCATTGCGGATAACCTCTCGCATGAGACGGAGATTGATAAACGGATTAGCAGAGCAGCTGTCATGTTGTACCGATTGAACTCTCGCGTTTGGGGTATCCACAAGTTGAATGTAAAGAAAAAGATGATGGTATACAGCGCGTGTGTACTGAATGACTATCTGTACGGCAGTAGAACCTGGATCACCCAAGCAAGACACGAAGGGAAGCTGAATGCTTTCCATCTACGAAACATCCGTCGTATCTTGAACATATCGTGAATAAACAAGTGACTAATTATGTAGTGCTTTCAAAAGCAGGTCTACAAGCATTTTCACCCTACAACGACAGCTATGCCTGCGGTGGCTTGGTCATATCTACAGAATGAAAAGTGTTCGTATTCCGAAAGATCTACTCTATGGTAAGTTGCACTCAGGAAGTCGACCATTGGGCAGACCGCACTTGCGGTACAAAGACGTTTGCAAGAGATATCTGAAAGCTCTTGGCATTGATTCCGCGAGTTTGGAGTAATTTACACTTCACCGGTCACATTGGAGGCATTGTGTGAAGCGTCGTCTGCAAGCTGGGGAGGAGCAGATACTGCTCTTGGCTGCTGAACGCAGATCACAACGTCGGCGTGCAATTGACGCCCTACAACCGAGTTCTACCTATCGTTGCAAGCGCTGCGGTAGAGATTGTCAGTCCCGAATCGGACTGCTTAGACATTCGAAAAGCTGTAGAGCATGAACATTCATGCGATTGTGATGTATATCCATGGTTGACATCGACCGAAAGAGGTTAACAACCTACGTTAGCAATACCCTGCCGATTGAGAATATCGTTCTTGTTGGAATACTGTTAAGAAGATCACCTCATTTCGAATCGACTGATAGTTTTTCAACTCTGTCAGGTTAAAACTCGTTTCATCGCGTCACGTTTATTCAAACTCGCTCGCTTTTTACCGCTAGGGTCGCGTCGCTTCAATCTGAGTTCCTACATTCCACTAAAGTTTCGTTGGTTTACGCACTGTAATCCAACATGTTGTCTCATGAGTTCAACAAATCTTACTATCAAGTTCAACTCTCGTGAAAATCCAGGTTGGATCAGATATTTTGAGAACTGACCGGCAACATTCTGACGTTACGTTCTTTATTTTCTGTAATTTTCTATCTGGATATGTAGTGGACTCTACGTGCATGGAGATATTTAAAGACAAATCAAGCTCACATGTGCAACTAGTATCATTCGTTGTATACGAGCACCTTAATCCAGTGGTAGTGTGTTCATGTTCTAACCCTGAATCCCTGAATCTAGCTGAAATTCAACGATTTTAGCGGAAATATTAGCATTACAATACAGATTAATTAGTGCCAGTGATTTACCTTGGGCTGCTGCTAAAATTCGAGCACGGTGAACGCCGTTTCGTATACGACAGTCGGAGGTAAGCATCGTATCGGTCAATCGGCATAAAAACTGACGGGTAACTCCAGCCGAGATGAGGTTGTACGTGTATTGTGCCAAATTGGTTGATGGGTTATTTAGCAAGGTACGATATTCCCATAACGATGCGGCCTCAATTGGTGAAACGTCCCCTGTTGGCTGTACACTGACGGATCGCAGCCACGTAGCGATCTCAGTTGGATCGATAGCGGAATAATCGATCAGGGATTTGAGTCGGCTAATCATTCGTGAAAGTCTTTAACAGAGGTAATGAAATTTAGCCCAGGTTGGAAAGAAACATGAAGGATAGGATTAGTCTTTACCTTACCGTAATCGATGAATCGGGTTTTCAATCCGCAAACCCTGTTCCATCATCATATCATCTAACTGGAGCAACAAGTCGCCGTCGATCGTTACTGTTTCGAAATGTTTCGATAAAATATCACAGTCTGTCTGTATGAAAATGAACGAGATGGCTAAATTTGCGAAACTGTAACATAAAAATGATAAAACTACGAGTAGTAAAATTTTATTGAATGTAAAGTCCGAGGAACAAATGCAATAAAGATGACCATCGTTAACTTAATCATTTAAATAATGTTTATCATTGAAACATTCAATTAAATTTACCACATTCTCAGTTAAAATCGTTAATTTCTAACATAGATAATTACGAAAGTATTCAGTAATATTGAAAGCTGTCCAGTTGCGTATGACGTAAATGACCAGACTAAACAAATGGACAATAGTTTGTTCGTGATTTAATTGATGAAAAATGTTTTGATATACAGCGTCGAATGAAAGTATGGTGCTTGAAGTTTTGCAGCAATAGGTGATTGATTATTGACCCGGTCAACGTAACACCTCGAAACAGTCGATAGCATGTAAAATACTGATTGAAATGTCAATAGGATAAAATCCAATGACAATCGTTCTCTCAGCGCTCGAAGCGATATACAGTACTTGGTCGATCGGCGTCGGTTGTATGACGGCGGCGTGATCTGCGTTCATCAGCCAAGAGCTGTGTCTGCTTTTCACCAGTTTGGACATGACGCTTTACACAGTGCATCCAAAGTGAGCAACACCAAATTTCTTTGTCAAAGGACTGTATTGACTCTCATCATCTGTGCTGAAAACTGTGAGCTTTAACATGTAGAACATTTCAAATATATGGGTTCCACAATTACGGATAAGCTCGCGCTATGCACGAAGGTTGATAAGCGGATTGGCAGAGCAGCTGCCCTGTTTGAACTCTCGTGTCTCTAGCAACCGCAGACAAAGACGATGGTATACAGCGTTTGCGTACTGAATGCTGTACTTTACGGCAGTGAAACTGGGATCAATCACGCAAGACACAAACGGAAGCTAAATGCTCATCATTCACGAAGCATCCACCTTATCTTGAACATGGATGGATAAACTAACGAATACTGAAGTGCTTTTTAAATCTGGTATACAGACTTTTGGTCAGACAACACTTTCCGTAGAAAGAAGTTTGCAAAAGTGATATGAAAGCTCTCGACGTTCATCCTACAATTTGGGAAGAAACTGCACTTGTGCTGATGTATGCTCCAAATTAATGAGTGTCGATAATTTCGATTGTATGCCGGCTGTTTAAGTGTGTGAGCATACGCGCCACACGTAAGAAATACAATTATTTATCAACATGTTGGATGGATCACGACTCATGCACTATATACTTAGCCTCCAGGTGATGTCCACCATGGATCTCCATCACTATTACACGATTGTTCTCAAGTTCCACAGCTTTTCAAATCACTAAACAGTCCAAATCAGAAGGAATAATCTCTTCTAAAGCGCTCGTGAAGATAGGCAGTACTCGGTTGATCGGCGTCAGTTGCACACCGGCGGCGTGATCTGCGTTCAGCAGCCAAGAGCTGTATCTGCTCCTCCCCAGCTTGCAGACGACGATTTACACAATGCCTCCAATGTGAGAGGTCAAGAGCAAGTTCTTCCCAACTCGCCAAGTCAATGCCAAGAGCTTTCATATCTCTTTTGCAAACGTCTTTGTACCGCAAGTGCGGTCTGCCCAATGATCGACTTCTTGATTACAACTTACCATAGAGCAGATCTTTCGGAATACGACCATGTTAAATTCTGTAGACATCGCCAAGCTACCATAGGCGGCGCTGTCGCAGTTGGGTGAACATGCTCCGTAGACCAGTTTTTGATAGCACTCCAGGATTAGTCACTTTGATCAAGATACGACAGATGCGTAGTAGATGGAAAACATTCGGATTTCGTACCGTACAGTAAAGCATTCAGTACGCACGCGCTGTATACCATGATCTTAGTTTTACAGGCCACCTTTCCTTTTCCCCAAACACAAGAGTTCAATCGGGACAAAATGAGAGCCGCTCTGCAAATCCGCTTATAAATATCCGTGTCTAGCGAGAGGTTATCCGCAATGTTTGAACCAAGATATGTGAAATTATGTTCTGATTCAAGATGACAGTCACAAACAATGATGATTGGAAGTGACGCAATCCCTTGACCAAGGACTTTGGTCTTGCTCATGCTGATTGTTAGCCCAAATTCTTTGCATGGCAACGAAAAAGAGTCTATTAGCGACTGGAGGTTCTTTTGGGAGTTAGCAATAAAGGCTGCATCGTCGGCAAACAGCAGGTTGCGTATTAGCACATATTGTGCATTGGTTTGTGCTCTAAACCGGTTCAGGTTAAAAGCTTGTCATCACTTCGCGTGCGTAGGTAAATGCGTTCTTTTCTCGTCATAATAGCGTGTATGTGAAGCATAGCAAATAAAATGCCGAACAGCGTGGGAACAAGAACACACCCTTGTTCGACGCCTCGGAGAATTTCAAAGCCTTCTGAACTGAAACCAGTGATTGTACTGTGCCCTTCATGCCTGATTAGAACGAAATAATGAGTTGGAGAATTCATTGGGGCAGCCTATCAGATCAAGCCTTTTGAAAAGACCCTGCCTGCTGACGTAGTCAAATGCATTCGTTAAATCAATAAAAACAGCGTATAATGGCATACGCTCTTCCCGACACTTTTCTTGAAGTTGTCTCAGGGAGAAGATCTTGTCAGCGGTTGACCTTTCTTTGCGGAAGCCACATTGAGATTCGGAGTAAATTATATTAGCTAAAACTTGCAGCCGGATATGTAAGACATTAGCAAACAATTTGCCTACAACGTTCAGAAGGGAGATTCCTCTGTAATTGTTGCAGTCGCCTATATCAACCTTATTTTTGAATAGCGTGATGATCTTTGTGTCTCGCATCTCTTGTTGGACACACTCCTCTTGCCAGCACTGATGAAGCAAATGATGAAGCGGTTGTAATAATGCTGCACAACAGCATTTGATGAGCTCAGGTGGAATTCCGTCGGCACCAGGGATCTTCCCATTCGCTAAACGGTCGATTTCCCTATTAAGCTCATCAAGAGTAGGGGGAGTATTTAGATGTTCAATGGTTGGCAACCGCTTAACAATTTTAAGTATATGCGGTAAAACCTTACTGTCCCTAGAGTAGAGATAGGAGAAGTGCTCTACTCATCATTCCATCTGCTGAGTTTTGTTGACAATCTGGTTACCAGATACAGACTTAATGGGAGCCGTTTTAAGTTTGTGTGGACCAATTGCTCTCTTGATCCTATCATACATACCGTAAAAATGTCCAGTATCCTCAACTTTTTGAATACCGATGCTAATTTCAACCCAATAGTCATTTGCACGTTGCCTTGCAGTCTGTTAGACCTTATTTTTAGCCTAAAAAGAATAAGATCAAGTCGATGACAATGCTTAGAGCGAGGATGTTTCCAAGAAACTTTATGCTGCGGTTTTGTTTGAAAGAAAGTATTACTGACGCAAAATCTGATCTGTGTGCACATTTCTAAAAGGCGTAGTCCATTTTCATTGGTTTTACCTACACCGAACCTTCCGAGACAATTTTGCTAAGATTCTTCATCTGCACCTACTCTGGAATTGAAATCACCCAACACCACTACACAGTTTTGTGGCATGTTTTTGAGGACTGTTGTGAAGTTATGATTAAAGCGTCTTTTTCAGTAGGTGTCGCCGAGAGCATCGGTGTATAAACGTTGACCAAAGTAATAGTACCTGTAATATACTTCAGAGTTCAAATCCGTTCGCTCCCACTGCTGCTTGGTTTTGTTGCTTTTAGAATGTCGTTTCGCACGGCAAACCCAACTCCATGCAGTCGAGGCTCATCGGAACCTCTTCCTTTCCAAATATATATTATCTTTTTCCGTTAGCATGCCAGCGTCTGGTAACCGCATATCTTGCAGGACATTCACGTCGACATTCAGACGTTTTAGATTATTGTTAATCACAGCTGATTTCCTTACGCCTTTGATATTTGAGACGTCGACATGAAATCCTGGGAGCATGGACCGGACGTTCCAGGTTCCCAGTTTCAGAACTGACCTCTGTTGTTAAGTGATTCGTTTCGCTTGTCAGTTGATTCCTAATTCCCGTGAACCTTATTGACTTGGGGCTGTCTAGCTTGAAGCGGGCGGTAGCCGTCCAATGAGACCTGAAAATCTCTCCCACCCTCGGAAGCAGCCCCAGGCACTGAGCTCTACGCAAGTCGTGACAGCTTTTAACCTCTATCTGCTGCTTCTCGTGTTATTATCCATAGAAGCGGAATGGAGTGTCCCCTCCATTGGTGTGTTGAGATGTACGCCATTGTAGTTCACTAAGCCAGCATTAGCACTACCGTTTTCGCACACCTTTTATTTATACCTTCCCGGTTTAACCAAATTTAGTTCACTTTAGTTCTGAAGAGTGTGTAATGCATGGGTAAAGTAGTTTGTAGTTTCATAGTCAATGATTTTTTGACCAGTTAACGCGTACGCTCAATAGCTATTGAATTACCATTTCATTATAGCAAAACACTTATGAAGACCCAAAAAGAATCATAGTTATATTGCTCCTTCTACTTTGCGATACATCAACACCACCTTTCCTAAACAAATGACTGTTTAACCATTGAAACACTGATGTGGGTTGATCATTTACCCCACATATTATTTAGAACAAGTTTCTGTCTTCAACCTCAATCAAGCTGCTCTGGTGAGTTTCGGTCCTCATCGAAAGTGTGATATAACTTTTCGCTATTCCGTTGCCTTTCAAACAGCCAAATAAATCGGTCACCCGGCTCGAATCGGATTGGTTTCTCATTTTGGTTATGTGAGTAATAATTATGGGAAATCGATATTCATTTTCAAGGTGATACAGCTCTGTGTCTTACCTTGCTTAGCCAATAAAGCACCTCGTCCCGTGACCATTGTGGTACATTTGGATTTAAGCGGGATGGACAGGCTCGATCAAACAGGCGTAAAATGCAACCCGCCAGTTGCGTTTCCAGCACATCGAAAGAAGGTTTCATGCGATCTATGATATCCAAAACTCCAGTGTTCTTGAAGGTCTGCAGATTACAAATGGATAGAATTACTATACAATTAGGGTGCAATGAAGTGCTAACTGTTAATTTATGGAGTTCATCATTTGGAATAAAATTTTATCGCCTTTGGCGACTATATTCCAAAATTTTGAGTTGCACAATACCGAAGAATCCTGATTTGATCGTATGATGCAATTATAAAACGTTTTTAAATTTAGACAAAAACACTAGCTTTAAATGCAAGATTTAAAGTTTGAAGGCCAACTTTTTTGTATGAAAAGGGCAGACAATACGTTAGAAAGCATTTTCCGAAACAAAAATAACCTTATTTCATAAGCTTTTTCATCACACGCGTAAATTCCGACGCTGTTCAATTTGCATTCATCACGTTGAGGCAATACCGGTAGATGCTATGTGTACGTGCTTGTGCTATTATTTGATTGAAAAGTTTCACTGTGTTAAAATTATTCCGCATTAGTTTCATAGTTTAAATTTGTGTCTGCAACTGATTCGCTACTTCGTGGAAGTTTTAATGAGATTGTAGTGCCCATTTTTCAACCCCGCGAACTGGAAAGAACTTTCTCTTGACCCCTCACGTTGGGGACATTGTGTAAAGCGTCGTCTGCAAGCTGGGGAGGAGCAGATACAGCTCTTGGCTGCTGAACGCAGATCATGCCGCTGGCGTGTAACTGATGCAATACAACCGAGTTCTGCCTATCGTTGCAAGCGCTGCGGGAGAGATTATTCCTCCCGAATCGGACTGTTTGGTCACCTGAAAAGCTGTAGAACATGAGAATTCATGCGATTGTGATGTACATCATTGGACGACATCGACCGAAGGAGGCCAATAACAGTCCCAATTTTTGACGATTGCAAACAGCATGAAGCCGGTCGTCGTACATGGAACGAAATTGTTATTTCGTTTTTTATCATCTGCATTTTCTCGAAAGTGTACTCTAAATGAGGGTTATTTTATGCAGAATAAGCGACAGAAGGATCTCGCAATGCATACCATTGAAGCTGTCCAAAGTAAGAAAACTAAGATACATCGCACTGATTTTTATGCGAGTGATGTGTTGTTTACCTTCGGTCGATGTAGAACCAGATGATTCGATGCACAGTCATAATCTAACCTTTCAAATACCGCGATCCCACATCAACTGCTGTTGGAGCTTTATTTAGTTCGTCTACGTGTTCTGTGTAACTATTTTCAATAAGAAATAGTATCATCACCAAGTAATCTGATTCTGAAAACACATCGAGAGTATCCATTCACCAATAAATCAGTTCAGCACCGGTTGTGGTTATGTCTTAACAACTGATGGGCAATCAGCACTGGCAAATAAACAGGTGTCAACTTGGCCCCCTTTCGGCAGTCCTTATTAACACGGCGAACTTGGAGATGACGTCTCAAACTAAACCGGAAGAGTGATTGGTCAATCCCTCGTTCTCCCCAAGGTCGAGAACGGTTGATTCAATTCCACAAACGCATCTGTTCCGTAGATAAGGCATATCCAAAGGTAAGCCTTTCACCTAGGATGAAATTTTCAATGAGCATCTTCCGAAGTATGATAAATTTAATTGGTATAGACATAACCCAAACCAACTGTGCATCGGTTAACTTTTTATCAAGAGTGAGAATAAATATCCATTCGTGGAAATCACTCCGTTTCGTTCGGGGCCTGTTTGGAGAAAACAGGGTTACAACCAATAGAGGGAGGTTTAGTGTGCACACAGACTGTCAAACATCCAGTATCTCATCAGAGTTAGTTGAGTATCAATGAGCTCATTGTTCTATGTGTCAAACGTTATGTTAATCGCAATGTGTCAACTTAGATAAGTGAAAGCTGATCCAAACTCTAGAACTTCCAAACAGATACGGGTAGACGACGAAGACCCCCTTTAAAAAACTCAAATGTTGAAAATTTGTTGTATACTGAAAAAATGCCATCCATCATCAAAATTACCTTTTGTGAATGAAGAAGGATGCACTGTACGCATTAGCGTAATACGAAGATTAATTTGTAGCTAAGAGCTACCAAAAATACGTTGAAAAATCCCTTCGAGTTGCGTAATAACTCATGTCAATTTAAAAGCAACGTGAAGTATTTAGTTGAAAGCGTTGAGTAAAATTACATCCTTGTCAGTCACCTCGAAATTGGCATGCTTGTGGCGTAAAGCAGATAGAAACGTTCATTTTCCGTTACTACTCGTAAGTAACCAATCTTTTGAAATATCCACGGACAACATCGAAAGCACAATTTTTACCTTGATTTGTGCATGACAGTAATGTAGATTCTGTGTTTGAAGTGGGATTCCAAATTAAAGCCATCGACGTCGTTATGACTCTTTGCATGGCCTTGACTTTCGCCGATTATGCATTTATTGCGAAATGCGAAGTAAATTTGGGATGAGCGCTAATCACGATCTTTCGACACATCACAAGAGCAAACGCCGCGAAAATATCGACGACGACAACTATAAACCCGTAATATTTCGGTTTGATTTCATTCGAACGGTCTGAGCGACAACATTTTCTGAAGTATGGGGAGATGGACAACGTCAGCCTCATCTGAACGATATTTGGCCAGTCAAACGAGCCCTGCGTGACGGGAGCTTGAAGTGTGCTGGTTGGCAGGAAATCATTTGACAGTTCACATGGAATTGACAACCGGGACATGCAAGTTTGAGGATAAGTGTTGTGGTTATTTGTTTCGCCTATATAAGATAAGCGTGTGTTTTGTTATTTGTCTTGTGCTTCATGAAAGCCTTTGACCAATCGTCTTCTCTTGTGTTGTGGGGTCCATGGGTGAACGCGATTAGCGTTGAACGGGTTGACCTCAGTGATGAATTAAGACACAATCCATGCGCGGGCGTGCAACGTGGGGGGTAACGTGGCAAGGGGCCAGATGTGTGCCACCTGCCGTGTTGACCTGAGATGACCTGACAAAATTATTCCCGACCTGTCTCTCTACCCCCACGCCGATACATTATGAACCCATCTACAGATTGATACATCCACACAGTGTTATATTCTCGACCAGTCATGAACACTCTATAACATCTGCCACTGTTGCAAAACCATCCATAATTAATGGAATGTTTACTATTTGGGCGAAGTGTAGGTTTGGAAATCTTGGTGATCGTTTCTTCAGCCGGTTTTTTCAGGGGAATGATTGATGTAGTTAATATTAACCTTCACAATGGATCGTTCGAGATGCCAAAAATTAAGTTGATCACGACAGACCATAATAGATATTTTGTGTTTAAGGTTTGATCATCAGTAGGTATATTATCTGTCTGAGTTTTGTTTCGTTACTAGAAATGTCAGCGTAAGAGCAATTCCCGTGTTTACTTTGTGCACAATTGTGATTATTATTTCAAGGAATTTGGATTTAATCGATAGTCATGAAACTCTCATACATCTTCTGGATTCAACAGTGTAGCATGAAATTCCCAACACCCCATCCTTGTTAAGTTATTCAAAGCTTCCCTTCAATAAATAAAACAACATAAAATTGTTAGACGTGAACGAAAAAAGCAGATATATTGTGTGCTTGATAACTTTCTATTTGGTTCGCTACAAGTAACCCCAAGAGCACCACTCACTTTAGAAAACCCAGCCTTCGTTCTCACGATAGCTTCTACAGCCAAATGAAACAACGCGAGGATTCGGACCTCGGGGAAGTCGCTGTTCAACGCAGGGATGAGTCGTTCCGTCCAATTGCCTGACGCTTTGATATAACAAGTCGCACAAAAACCCTCCGAATTCCCGGTTGAGTCAGACGTGCTCACTGGGCACATGCATGGATAAACCAACGCTAGTAGTTCCTGCGCAAAGCTCTCGGGATTGTGTGCAGTTAAAAATGGTCGAACTATCTCGAGAGTACGCGAATTGATTACAGATGGGAGGAGATCGCTGAATAAATGAAACGAATTCGTCATTCAATCCAATCCAATTCAATTTTAATGGTTTAAAACGCATATAGCTTTACAAAAAACCACAGAACAATATGGGAAATACGAATAATATAACAAGTAAAAACAGGATTTGGTTGCTTACTGAGCAATTCAAGAATCAGGAAAAAATCCAAAGGGCAGAAATTGTTTTCAATTTGTGGGATGACAAGTGTAGATGCATGGTGCTAAGATGTATAGTTTTCTTCTATGCACGGGTTTAGGTTCAAAAAAGCATCAAGACTTCTTTTGAATATCTGCTGATTTGGTGAGTTTAAAACGTAATCTGGTAGATTGTTCCAAGTCAAACAAACTCGCACGGCAAACAAATGTCGTCTACATTTGACTCGCGATTGAGGGACAGTTAGAATAAAAGTGTGAGCTCTTGTCTTGAGCCCCGTAGATTAAACAAGTATTGTAGAGGGTGATGTGCGGTATTCAAAATATTGTAAACCAAAATCAAATCGCCCCGGAGATGACGACGAGGCTAATCGAATAATATCAGGGTTTTGATTCGCTCGTTTCATGGTTTCCGGCTGAGTCCGGTGACAAGTTTGGTAGCTCGATGATATATTCTTTACAAAGTCGCAACATCATTTTAAGCCATTGCAACCATGATTGAACAGCATATTCCATCGCGAGAGTTATGTACGTATTTATAATGCAGGGAATTGTCTGTTTTGAGAACCTACCGAAAATTCTCTTTAGGAATGACAATTTCTGTGATATTTTGCGATAGACAGAGTTGCATTGGCTCGACATCACTAGGGTGTTGCTTATTAACACACCCAATTCCTTTTGTTCCATGGTCCACAAGAGGCTGAGTGTACCAAGAAAATACTGGAACTCCACATATTTGCCAAGGCTTAACATGTGACACTTGAAAATTGAAAAATGAGCGATTTTTTAGGAACCAAACCTGGAGGTTGTCCAGATCCTTCTGGAGCAGTTCGCAGTCTTCCGGTTTATTCATCCTCTACCACACATTTATATCGTCCGCGAACATTACGATCTTACATTTGAATCGGAATAAAGATTTGGTGGTGCTTATGTTAAATTCGATTTCTTTGTAACATCAAGTTTTTATTTACACAGTAGCCACATACACATAACAAAACTCGCTCAACAGAGTAAGTCATGTTTTTAACCCCGATTTCCAAACATACCTGGATGATCGGAAACAACCGCGAAACCGATCGTGTGCTTCCTTCCAGCTTTTCGAATGTCATATACTACTTATTGATAAAAAATCTGGCTTCAAACAAAAAGTTACCATAATTGGATTGAAAATAATTGTATAGGGGAAATTCAAAATAGCCTCTACATATCACACAGAATTAAGTTGTGGTTATCATTACAGGACAGCTTAATGGCTTGAAAAATTAAACCCATTCGAGGAACCAATAATATCATAATTAGTTGAGTTTAAACAGCTCAAACAAACGATATTCAGAATCTATGGTTTTGAGCTCATTTGATACATCATGTTTATTTTCAGTGTTTATTGACTACTGCTGCTCTTATTTTTAATTACTAACTGGTAGTGAGGTGTGTGTGTGATGGAAATGCATGCAAATGAGCTTTTTGTTCATGGTCACGGGTTTAAACACTATCCACATGAGTGTGGGCTCATGTGATTGAACAGTTTGGTCGTACCAACCTTATCCAACAGTGGCATACAAGTGCAACTTGTTTACCATTCTTCCATTGTTTCAAGTACATGTGGATCCCGATCTTACTGTTCCTACCTGATGAGTGCAAACAGCACGAAACCGGTCTTGAAGTGCATGCAAATGAGCTTTGTTATTCTGGTCTACATTATTTTCGAGGAATGTATGTCAGACACATGCAGTAGAAAGGTAAATTTTCACATTTACATAACACAATTAAACTGACTGAAATGGTATCAAACGCTAAACATTTACATAAAATTAACCACGGATCATAAAAGCTCAAAGCCTGATGTGGAATTTTTAAGCTACTATTTAATCAACTGTTAGCTCCCATGAATAGTTAAATTTAGAATTTATTTTCTTTGATGAGT
This sequence comes from Atriophallophorus winterbourni, assembly GCA_013407085.1. Taxonomy (NCBI): domain Eukaryota; kingdom Metazoa; phylum Platyhelminthes; class Trematoda; order Plagiorchiida; family Microphallidae; genus Atriophallophorus; species Atriophallophorus winterbourni. The sequence goes on along the minus strand of JACCGJ010006857.1, from coordinate 46,881 downwards.
TGACAGATTTGGGCGTAATGCACTTATTGCCATTCCTTTGCAAACTATCAGGAAGCATGACCAAGTTGCACGCAGGGATCACTATGTGAGTTTGAGTTCTTCGCAGTGTCCATTCACGTTACTTCATTATTCTGAAAAAAACCGAAGTAGCGGGCTACTGACACCTCTTTCTACCGATTTGAAACACAACTTGTACAATTATGTAGAAATAGTTGAACGGTAATTCGTTGATACGAAATATTTAATGTGCCTCTCTGACATGGTGTTCTCGGTTGTATTAAGCCAGACAAATCGGGCACATTCCAATGCGTACGCCAATATCTTTCGTGACAAACGCATGCCACCCTACGAACAGCGAATGTTTGACCAATGCTGGTGACATTTATTTTACTGTAGATATTGAAATATCGATTTTGCACCTGAATTAGCTGTCAATTCCGAAAACGCTTGGTGTGGGGAATTGTTTAATTTAATGAACAGCAGCGATAAATGGGTTTGAATGTAGGGGGATAATCTGTCACACATTGGTGATAAACAACCCAACTCGGTGCACACTGTGGATCGGAACAAATTCCTAAACCAATTTCGAATGCAAAAGTGGAAATTTCGTGTAATGATGACCGCGTTGAGGAAACGGCTTAATGATCAATAGATGAGGCATGTTTGTAGATTAGAGATCGTTTTGCGCACATTTCTAAAACAAAATCAACCATTTTAAAAGTTTTATAGTGCGGTCCGTTGAGAAAAAAATGCGAACATCGATTTTTCCATTTGATCAGGCACATTCACTGAAGGGTCAAGAATGTGATTCACTGATTACCAACAAGTCAATATTTGATCATGAAGCTACTGAGCCTGGTTCGACCTCGTCACAAATACCATTCTGCATGAATCAATGTGAATGGGAAAATATATTGAAAGAAAACCTTTCTCAATGTGACGGTCGCTACGCCAAATGTTGTTGTTGCTGGCCTCCTTCGGTCGATGTCGACCATGTATGTACATCACAATCGCGTAAATGTTCATGTTCTGCAGCTTTTGGATTGACTAAACAGTCCGATTCGAGAGGAACAACCTCTCACGCAGCGCTGACAACGAAAGTCAGATCTCGGTTGTATTGCATTAGTTGCACGCTGGCGGCGTGATCTGCGTTCAGCAGCCAAGAGCTGTATTTGCTCCTCCTCAGCCAAATGTAGTATTTGAATAATAGAATTTTGTCCAACCCGTTATTAACCCATAATTGGCGAACAGAATGAGCAACTGATCACGAAGCATATTTGAATATCGCGCAACTAAACAATGCTAGCGTATTATGAAGTTTACAAGAATAAAACAATTAGTGTTGGTCCGTAGTACAAATGAATGTTGAAGCAAGGGTAAAACTACATCAACCCAACATTTGATATAATAAAACCTATCTTATGGCATTTAGCAGCAGCAGCAGCTGTATTATTTCTACTTGCCTGAAACCAATCAGATGCAACTGAGTACATTTCATTCGTTCAAGAAAAATAATTACCAGATTGGGTTGCTTTTTGCTATGATTCTCGGTATTAATTGGGTCAAATTAACCCATGGGAGGACTCAAATATCAACTCTTACTCTTAAATCAATCTAGAATCCATGAAAAATGACCCTGGTGTCTTCAATCGGTTGAGCCCAAAGAACATTCGACAAATTTTTATTGTTGACTTTTTCTGGTAATGTACGATTTAGTAGGAACTGGCTTGTGTCAACAACAGGTGTTGATATATTTTCACCTATAGATTTCTACAGTGCAACAAATATGTTGAAAAATCACAGAGCAATTATGAAACTATGAATTGATGTTGTATTGTTAATTTTCCCTCGGACATTTATAGGTAGATATCGGCCTATCGCAAGCGCGCTATGATCTCAAGCTTCGTAGCGTTCCACGTAGTAAAATAATCTGATTCGGGAGGAACAATTACTCCCCTTAAAATCGAAACCAGTTTATCAAAACGAAAGTGTATCGTTTGTCATACATAACTCGACTAACAAAGAGTGAGCCTGTTAACTTGATTTTAATATCAGTGTCACTAACAAAGATTCACGTATATCCAATAGTGCCAGTTAACCCCGATGATGGCTTTGAAGGTGGCGATTGGCGAGCCGCGGAGCTGACTTACTCTCACTTTGTTCAGAGTTCATTTCTCACATTTATACAACGTGTCATTTAAATTGTTCCCGTATAGACTCTGCCCTCTAAGGCAAGCATTTTGACCGCATAGCTGATCCAAGTTACTAAATCCGAGTCGAACATCTAGATATGTAAACACGCACCACTATTGATACAATTATTTCAGTAGGTGAATCAATCTACAGTCGCAAACGCTTCCTTTCTTACGCACACATCATGCTGTTTCGTTTGATTAAAACATCTGTTCTGTCCTAAATTCCTTATAATCATCAAAGTGCGTGGGGACATCAATTCATTACCTGTTCGTTGCCAACACCACACTTGTCAAGCAGGCGTAGTATTGGATCAATTCGTCCGGATGAAACGCAAGTCGAAATAGCCACTCAATAACGTGTTGCTTTTCCATCGCATTTTGATCGATCGCGCCACCGAACACAGCAAGGTTGGCAAACGCAACTGCGGCGCTGCGTAAAGTCGTCAAATCGTTCGAACGACATGCGTAAAGCAAATTGCGAAGCGCACCCGAGTCAACCATGTCGTGACAAAGCTCTTCCGTTCGACGAAGTAGGGCTGATGGGAATGAGTAAGGGGACAAAAATTGAACGCGTAACGGTGAGACAATGGCAAAAAGCATGATAGGTTGCTGTCGATCAAGGATAACTATTTCAGGCTCGAAAGCGTATAACTATCCATTTATAATTTGAAGTAGCATTTCTCCCCACAACATTTACAGCTCTTTGGAGTAACCGGGATTATGGTAATCTTCGATTGGTACACGACAGCTACAATCGCTTTCAATTAGCTTACGTGTTAAACATCGTGTTAAATTGATTGGCCAACGATAGTGAGCTGCATGTTGAAACACGCTGGAGTCTCACTACCATCTTTATTTCTATTTTCCCCCGTATCTGTCTAGGCCTGGGCAACATGACAGTATTTTAGTCCACGTGCAGTCTCTGACTGTGCGGCACTTTGCCTGGACCAGGCTTGTGCTTTCATGCATACATACATTACGTGTTAAACGGTTTAAAGCTAGTTATTTCCAACTAATTACGTCAATTTTGAGAGCTTTCATATCAGTTTAAAAGACTCAATCCAAAATTGTAGCGTCCATTTTATTTTAATGAGATCAATTGTTACTCGTTTGTAACAAACTTTAATGATTGTTATAACACGCTTTCTGATAGAATTGTGGATTTTGTGATTTTTTATATGTTATAGACTTAATTTGGTCGATGTCGACCATGGTTGTAAATCACAGTCGCGTGAATTTTTCATAATCCTCAGCTTTTCTAATGACTTAACAATCCTATTCGGGAGGAACAAACTCTCCCGCAACGATAGGCAGTACTCGGTTGATCGGCGTCAGTTGCACGCCGGCGGCATGTTGTGCGTTCAGCAGTGAAGACCTGTATCTGCTCCTCCCGGCTTACGGACTACGATTTAAACAAAGCCTACATAGCAAGTGGTCAAGAGAAAGTTGTTTCCAACTCGTGGGATCAAGGCCAAGAGCTTTCATATCTCTTTTGAAAACGTGTTTCTACCGCAAGTGCAGTTTGCCCAAAGGACGACTTCATTATTTCAAATCCCCATAGAGTAAATCTTTGGGAATACGTCCAATTCCCATTCTGTATATTTGACCAAGCCACCGTAGGCAGCGCTGCCGTATTAAGATTAAATGCTCTGTAGAGCGGCTTAAGAAGTACTTCAGCATTAATCCCTTTTCGTATCCACGATATGCTCAAGATAAGAGATTATTCATTGAGGGAAAGTTTTCTGTTTCAAAAGTGAAGACGGGAGGCGATACAATACATTGGCCGAGAAATTTGGACTTGATCATGCTGATTGTTAACCCAGAATCTTTGCATGCCGATGAAAAACATACCACTGGCGACTGGATCAGTGCTTGGCTGTGAGCAATAATGGCTGCATCGTCGACAAACACTAGGTCACGGATTAGCACATCCCGCACTTTAGTTTGTGCTCTCAACCGGTTCAGATTAAAAAGCTTGCCATCACTTTGCGTGCGTAGGTAATTACCTTCTGATCTCGTGTTAAAAGCGTGCTTCAGACGCAGAGCAATGAAAATGACGTAAGGCGTGGGAGCAAGAACACCCTTGCTTGTCGTCTCGGTGAATTTTAAAGTCTTCTGAACTACAACCGTTAAAATGGACTGAGCCACTCATGCCTGATTGGAACGTAATAACGTGTTTAAACAGTCTTTGCGGGGGCAGCATATAAGATCAAGCATTTTGAAAAGGACCTTCCTGCTGACGTACGCGAATGCCTTCGCTAAATCAATTAAAACAACGTATGATGGATTACGTTGTTCCGGACGCTATGCTTGAAGTTAGCTCGGGGAGAAGATAATGTCAACGGTTGATCTTTCCCTTCGAAAGACACATTGAGATTCAGAGTATACTCCATCAGCTAAAACTTGTAGCCGGATCTGCAAGACTTTAGCAAACAATTTGCCTACAGCATTCATAACGGAGATTCTTTCTGTTGTTTTTTCCAGTCAACTGGGTCACCCTCATTCTAAATAGCGTGATGATCTTGGTGTCTAACACCTCTTGCGGTACACACGCCTTCTGCTAGCACTGAAGAAGCAAATGTTGAAGAGGTTATAATAATGCTGTTCTAAAGCATTTGATGAGCTCATACGGAATTCCGTCGCCACCAGTGACCTTTTCATTCGCCAACCAGTCAATTGCCCTATTGAGCTCATCAAGAGTAGACTGTTTAATAAATTTACATTATATTACGTACGTGAGATGCCTTAATCAACGACAATGTGACGATTTGGTCAACGGTATAACTTCACCGTTCGTTGACCTCACTCGATCATTGTCAACCATGGTTTTAGATCAGAAGTACACGATAATCTCAAGACCTGAAGCTTTTTTACACGAATGTATGTTCCGATATGCAAGTAACAACCTCTCCCACAACGTTCAAATCCATTCGCAATAGTCGGTCCACGTACAACGTTTGCGCGCTGACAGCGTAATCCACATTTATCAGCGGAGTGTTTTCGCCACTCTCCATCAGATTAAAGATCCCAATTAACATTTTAAAGTGAGCAATTCAAGAGCAATTCTTATCAATGTTTAATGTCTAGATTTTTCCTATCTTCTTCGCAAATCTTCTTTGAACGTAAGTACAGTCTGTCTAAAGTTCGAAGTGCTGATTTCAACTCCACATAGTTCAATATAAATATATGACTTACATGACTTAATCCCTTGAGTTCCTGGAGGAACATAGGGCCTCGGCAACTTGTCTCCACTTTGGTCTGTCCATAGCAGCCAGTTTGATGTCGTTCCAGTTAAGTCCACACTTGCGGATTTCCTCTTCACACGAGCGCTTCCAAGATAGCCTTGGGCGTCCGACCCGTCTCTTCCCGATTGGGTTCCATACCAGAGCATGACGCGTGATGTCATCATAAGGTTTCCGCAAGGTGTGCCCAACCCATCTCCACTTTCTTCTACTGATCTGCTGGGCGATCGGGTCCTCAGCAGCAATCTGCCACAGGTCTTGATTCCTTATCTTTTCTGGCCATTTTACCCCAATAATTCGACGAAGGCAATTATTGTGGAATGATTGCAAGCGGCCAGAAGACTTTGCTGTCACTCGCCAGGTTTCCGATCCATAGAGTAGCACGGATTTGACGTTGCTTCTGAATATACGGAGTTTCGTGCGTTTTGATAGAACCTTCGACTCCCAAATGGGTTTCAAAGCTATGAACGCGTATCTTGCTTTGCCGATTCTGGCGACTATGTCTTCGTCCGTGCCACCACTTATTGAAACAATGCTGCCGAGGTAGACGAATTGCGTGACGTCTTTGACTGCTTTACCATTGATGGTGATTGATGGGTGCTCATCAGTTAGCACACGGAGGACTTCTGTTTTTTCGGTATTCACGCGTAGTCCTGCATATGAAGCAAAGTGTGCTAGTCTATCGGTCTTTCTCTGAAGACGTTGGGGGTCACGTGATATCAAGCAGACATCATCAGCGTATTCCAGATCCTCCAAATGCTCGGATTCCTTCCAATCGATACCATTCCTCTCACCTTTTACTGTCTGTTTCATTATCCAGTCTATTACCAACAGAAAAATCATTGGGGACAACAGGCATCCCTGGCGAACGCCAGTCTCAACTGCAAATGGATCGGTCAGTCTTCCGTTGTGAATTACCTGACAGGAGGCACCTTCATACAGCTGCTTTATGAGGTCCATGTACAGCGGTGGGACCCCATAGTGTGGCAAAAGCTTCCATATGAATTCGCGGTCCACACTGTCGAAGGCTTTCTCAAAATCTATGAAGTTGAGGCAAAGAGGCGATTGCCATTCAATGCTTTGTTCAATTATTATGCGGAGGGTCGCAATTTGGTCGATACCAGACTTTTGTTTTCTGAAGCCTGATTGCTCTGGCCGTAACACTTGGTCGATAGCGTCGCGCAAACGCATAAGGATGATGCGTGTAAGTACTTTACTAGGGACTGAGAGCAGCATGATACCTCGCCAGTTTTTGCATAGCCTCAGATCCCCTTTCTTAGGAAGTTTGACCAAATGACCTCTCTTCCAATCATTTGGGACCCGTCTTTCTGACCAGATTTTCTGCAGCAGAGGAAGTAACATATCAGCCGAGGTGTCCAAATCAGCCTTCAGAGCTTCTGGTGGAATCCCATCTGGGCCTGGTGCTTTGCCATTCTTTAGTGATTTTAAGGCAAAAAGGATTTCATTTCGACCGGGGGGGTCGGTGTTTACGTCTAGCAAATTTGCTGCAGGTGGGATGTCAGTGACTGAAGTAGGTGCTGGTCGATTTAGGAGTTCCTTGAAGTGCTCCATCCATCGCTTTCTTTGCACCGATTCCTGACTGATAAGGTTACCTTCACCGTCCTTTATTATTTTGCCGTAAGGTATTTTCTTCCTGATAAGGTTCTGGTAATGTTGTAGACGGTGTTCAGGTCTCTCTTTTCTGCTGCATTTTCCGCCTCCGTTGCCAGCATTTCATAGAACCGCCTCTTGTCACTTCTGGCACTTCGTTTCACGTCTTTATTTAGGGAGCCGTATTGTTTGATCAGTTGGTTTTTCTGCTTGGTGTCCTTACACCGGAGGATCTGTTGTTTCAGCTGCCTTCTCGAGTTGATCAGTGTCCAAGTCTCACTCGAGATCCACTCTTTGTCTTTCTTTACCCGTCTGCCAATTACGTGCTTACAAGTGTCTTGCCAACAGTCTTTCAGAGCGGTCCAGTGTTCATTTATTGGGAGCTCAGGGGTTAAGTTGTTGAGCGATTCGAATCTGTTTTTCAGTGAGATTGAGAAAATCTCTCTTGTACGCTCTTCCCTTAGTTTCTGCGTGTGGTACTTTACACTAGGCCGACTGCCGGTTTCGCAGAAAGCTCTCAACTTGATTTTAATTTTGGCCATTAGAAGGTAGTGGTCTGAAGCAACATCCGCACCTCGCATTACGCGTGTATCAAGGAGACTATGTCTCCATTTTCGTGAAATCGATAGGTGATCGATTTGATTGGCAGTAACACCATCAGGTGATGTCCAGGTGGCCTTGTGGATGTTTCGGTGTTGAAAGATGCTGCCTCCGATGACCAGATCGTTGAGCGCGCAAAAATCTGCGAAAAGTTCACCGTTTTCATTCATTTCACCTAGGGCATGCGTACCCATCACAGATTCTCTCCCTGTGTTGTCTGGACCCAATTTCGCGTTCATGTCACCCATCAAAATCTTGATATCTCGCTTGGGTGTCTTGTCTAGGACAGACTGCAGACGCACGTAAAATTCTTCTTTCGACTCAAGGCTAGCATTGTTTGTGGGCGCATAACATTGAATTACCGTCACATTTCTCCCCTTGGAGTTGAATCTGGCTGTGATTATCCGTGAGTCAACGGGTTCCCATCCAATGAGAGCGCCTGCAGCTATTGGGGATAACATAATGGCGACGCCTTCCGAATGACTATGGTTCTCATCTTCATGACCTGAGTAAATAATCCGTTCCCCGGATGTCAAAACCAACATACCAGATCCATTCCATCTACTTTCACATATTCCCAGCAGTTGTATACCATACTTTTGCATTTCTTTCGCGACCTGTGCAGCCTTTCCGGTCTCATACATCGTACGGACGTTCCATGTGGCAATCTTTGTTGTTGCTTTCATCGACAGAAGATTCATCTGCTGACTGGCTTCCGGTGGGCTTTCACCAGTCTGCTTCATTTTTACCTCAGATGAGGTTTCTTCTCGATTCAAGCATGGAGAACTTACTTTATTATGACATGTTGCTTTGGTTTCAGTAGCGGTTTGAGGTTTTTACAAATATATACCTGCACGTAATTTCGAGCAATACAATAAATATTTCCTATTATCACTCGAGGCGGTTTACGAAAGATTTATATATACAATATTATACTTTTTAACCTCCAGATATATATACAACCATCACTCTCGACACTTTCACATTCGAAAGGTTTTTAACACGATACATTTCATATACGTAGTATACAAGTTATCTGAATTCTACATAAAACTGGTTCAAATGGATTCACAATTTGCAGAACACAATGTGGATGTTTTAATTTATTTATCACTTACGTGAATAAAATCAGGTATAACAGCGTTTAGATTAGGGATAGTTTTATGTTTCATTAGTTGGTTGTTACGACACACAAGCTCGATCATGTGTTGGCCTCATTCGGTCGATGTCGACCATGGATGTACATCACAATCGCATGAATTCTCATGCTCTACAGCTTTTCAAATGACTTAGCAGTTCGATTCATGAGGAACAATCTCTCCCGCACTGCTTGCAACGATAGTCAGAACTCGGTTGCAGGGCGTCAGTTGCACGCCGGCGGCACGACCTACGTTCAGCATCCAAGAGCTGTATCTGCTCCTCCCCAGCTTGCAGACGACGCTTTACACAATGCCTCCAATGTGAACTCGATCAAACCAATTTAAATATGCGAAAAACCAGCATTTCACTTTAGATTTAAATAGCGTCCAGATTTAAATCGCAAAACACAGCGTATCAATTTGAAGAAGTAAACAAAGTTCCCGGTATTGGAACGCACACCAACTGAAATTGTGGATGTTGAGTGTGACGGATGAGCAGCAAAAGGATAACGCTTTATACAAAAATATCCTTAGTTTCAGTCTGATGTGGAAAAAACTGTAGAAACATCTACACGCATTCTTAATCTTATCGTATCCATTGTTTCCATTCGTTAAGCCCGACACAACATATGGTTCGGCTATACAATATATGGCTGTGAAACACTTCGTCTACAGTAAAGTGAAACAAGAAATCTGTTAAAATCAACGTGTACGCATAAAAGTGACCATCCGAATGGAAGCATACAATTTATCCTTTTTGTCTAATATGCCACCCTTTTTAGAATTGCCGCTGAAACAGATTTCAAATAAACTAAGCTAAACACAAAGTGCTCCTTTGCATGCATTTCAATCATACACACAGATACACCCACCCACACTCAAAGACCGGTTTCGAGCTGTTTGCACTCACCAGGTAGGTACAGTACGATCGGGATTTGCATGCCTTAAGGAGCGGTAAACAACATTTGCGCTTTATGTGTTTGAGCACATGTGATTGAACAGGTTCGTCTTACCAACCTTATCGAACAGTGGTAACTTGTTTACCATTGCTTCACAGTTTCAAGGCATGTAAATGCTGATCATGCTGTCCGTACCGGATGAATGCAAACTGCACGAAACCGGTCGTGGTGTGTGTGATAGAAATACATACAAAATAATATTTTTGCTTCAAGTCTTTGGTTTAACCCATTATACATGTGCTTGGGCACATGTGATTGAACAGGTTGGCCGTACCAACATTATCCAACAGTGGCATACAAGTGCAAATACAGTAAAATATGTTGTGTTTTCTATGGTTGTTCAAGGAAAATAAAGAACGTGTTCTTTTTATGTTCCGCGGTAACACTTACGCTCAAGAACATTCATGTAAGCCCGATAGACATCCACATCTCTTCTATAAGTCCAGCTCCCGTTAATCATCTTTCGAGCAAGTGTGGACCAGTCCAGATCCGCTAATTGAATACCATCTGATTGATCCTCAGCAGATGCGGTGACGGGTGTTTCGTGAGAAGCAACCACAGAATCACTCGCCGATGTCTCATGTTCACTGCTAGTTCGCTCCTTCTTGGAGTATTTCAAGTAATTTTCAAAGCACAGGAGCTGATAAACGATTAAGAGTGTACAGACTATAGAGTACGATATAACCAACTCCGAAACAAGTGTAAGTTAACGGGAAATCAACAGTTCATATTTTTAATCTGAATATTAAACCTCGCAAAATACCGACCTTAGAATATATAGGAAAACGTGGGCAGCCTCAGTCATTCAAGAAAACTCCGCCTTCACTTTCTGGTCAATATCTCGTTTAGTTTAATTTAGAGTTAGTCTTTTTATATGATACGACTGTTCTTGTAATAGTGGTATCTACCGACCATCATGCAGAGCTGTGACAACCCCATTGCTCACGAATCATCTTGTTGTTTGTTAAAATACTACCGCGAAGCTTTTAACAAGTTAAACTCGTTAGCACCCGACTGAAACTGCAACTGAATTAGACACACAGAACAATGTCGCTATGCACCATGTTTGAATGTATTACATGAGTCCACGAGTCTTGCATTGCGAAGCAATGGAACACAATCTTTTGAAAATGGTCGAATGATAACTTTTAGTGATAAACACGGTCAGCGTTTGAATACGCTATTTGGATTTAATGAATCAAAGACACATGTTGGCGTAACGGTTTTTATCTAAGACTTGTAATCTACTTGTCATATCGGCAATTGCTTTCTTGATATTGTTGCTTTACTTATTTCGAAGAAAACTTAACGCTTTCTGACGAAAGCTGGAAAAATACAAGTTACAGATTAACCTTAGATAATTTCAATACAATTAATCACGAATCGAATTAACGCGCTAATTAGAATTATTTATGACACAGCGAGACCAGATTCTCGAGTTCCTTGAGAGGTAGCTGTTGCGTCTAATTAGCGATAACAGTTCGTCAAAGTTATGTGAAACTGCTTCGAAGAATGATAGGGATGCGGAATTAAATCACATTCAAAATTGTCAACGGTTTTAAGGGTCAATATCTCTTTTAGCTGAGAAAATCATGACAGGCTTCCCGCCAATCTTCAAACAGTGTCCGATTTGCACATGGAAATAGACTCCGAAATAAAAAAACGAATGAGCTTCAACAGATTCGTTGATTTAACGAGAGACAACTCATGTGAAATGAATGCAAATCACTGTCTTGCACGCATTGGTTTAAAAGTTTCATATCTTTGTACACGTCACGTTGCTATATTACACTGTTGTTGGCCTCCTTCAATCCATGTCGACCATAGATGTACACCACAATCGCACGAGGTTTCCAGAATTGCTAAGCAATCGGAATCGGGAGGAACAATCTCTCCCGCAGCGCTCTCAGTGATGGGCCGTACTCGGTAACGCTGGCGGCGTGATCTGCGTTCGGTAGCCAGCAGCAGCTGCGTTCAGTACACTACAACTAGTATTAATATTCATTTCCGTAATTCTCTCGGTTCCAAAATGAACGTACAAGACAGACGTCCAAAAATAAAAACAATCGATGATAAAAACTTATATAAATCAATGCGCCGCAATGAAAATTGTAGATCTTTGCGTTTCAGGAATTATGATCATGCATACATCACCAGATCAATCTGCAATGCTTGCAGAGCGTCAAATAGTATCCATTTACCAAATGTTCAACCTCAAGCGATTTGTTAGTGTTCAATTCGATCAATTATCTATCTTATTTGTGGTATCGGTTCGGTGAAACATCTATTCGTTTCTCCGAGCTGCACTTGTTTGCTTCTCTCCTAAATAACTTATTCAAGTTCGGGGTGCGTTCGACAGTTAGTCGTTATTTTTAGAGTGACCAATTCCAGTTTGGATGAGCTAGATAAATGGCAACAAGTATCTCGAACAGAAAATTTACCCCATGCAACTACCGTTACCTAAGAAAAGTGCAAACAAATTTTGCTCCAATTGTGAGTGCTGGGGGATTCCAACTTTGGAACGTCGTTTTGCCAGTCTCGGATATTATATGACACTGCTCCTAACCAATACAACAGCTCAAATATTTAATTAGTTGGAACTTGGACACTACTCGTAACCGGTAAAAACAGCCTGATTCACTAATTGGTTTGAATTTGGAACAACATTCTTAAACATTATTGATGCCTTTTGATTAGAACATTCTATAAATAATCGATCTATATCTTATAAAAGCGCACCAGATAGAATGTCACCATCAGAACATTCGCTGAAGCATGAACCGTTAACAACATTGGACGTCATGTTACTCCGAAAAACATATGGCAATGCAAGAAACCGTGAAACGGGAGTCTGTAACAATAAGCGGCAATCCGCAAAAGCTTTACAATTTCACAAAAATTCCAGATCAAATGATTACAAAGGTGTAAACATCAGATGGACTCCGTGAATCATCAGCGAACTCTAAAGATATGTTTGTCCGGAGATAAATGTTGGAAACAACGAATAGATTTCACATAATAATCAGGTACGACTGACAGTCCGAAGCCATACACTCATAAGATGGTGAGATTTTGTTATTGCATTACGAGGTAGCATGTCAAATCTTCCTTCACGCTTCGGCGGCATCAAACCCAAATAAATCATGTTTCCATATTCAAGATTATCTAGGTAACATTTATATTAAGACAAACATTTTAGGAAAATTTATTGCAGGGATGGAATTAAACATCAAGTTGGTGGAATTTCAGCGAACTTGAGCATCTGCATTTTTACAGTTTTTTGGTTTATTGCCGATATATTTGACAAGATATCTGTATGCTTCAGCGTATGAATGGCAAATGCATTCCCATAGCAGTGTTAGTTCGTCGAAAGCATACGTGGAACAGAATTATGCCAAACTGACTCTAGGTCACTTGCCAAATCATCAATTAGCATTGAGGCGGGGAAATAGATTGCGCAAGCTTTACGCACAATCGCATAAAAGCAGCTGTTCTATCAGCGTATCAATGGTACTGCATAATGGCTGCGAAGTGATCAGTCCCAATTTCTCCAAGGTCATAGATAAACAGTATACGAAAAGCCAACTTATAGAAATAGGACTTTGTTGTCAGGATTTTGGAGAGGATCACAGTTTCAAATGAGATCGCCCAAATACGCAAAAGCAAAACAGATTAGAAAGTAGATTGTTAGATGCATTTCGAAGAAAATTTGGAAGAATCTCGCTAGTAATTTTAACAACCATAATAAACTACTACCTCCGCCCTACGATGGAGTATGCGGTAGAGGTCTAGGCTTCTTGGCTGCGAAAAGAAATTGCTCTCTTTCACAAAATCTATCACAGAGCAACAAAGTTAGTGGTAGGTCTTTACAATGTTCCGTACACCGGAAGATTGCGATGTCAAGGTCTATGTGACTTTACACAAAGGAGGATACGACGCTATATTATTCTGACCTACAGAATTGTGTCTACCGAAGGACATCCACTAAAACACTTGCTCGATGTGTGTGAAGGGAAAGTGACACGCGGACATACCTTATCCCTTTACGTCCCAAGTTCCCGTATTGACTGTCGGCGCCATTTTTTCGCCATACGTGCTATATTTCTTTGGAATTCCCTACCCCAACATGTTGTGGACCCTCCTTGCCTGGCTATGTCTAAATCGAAATAGTACTTATACATGCAAAAGAACATCATTCCTGAGCCTTACATTTGCTATGCTCTATTTCTTTTATATTATTATATTTTCACATTCTCATTCATACCGTAATCCTGTGGCGTTGTAAGGAATTAACTTTTTAACCATAAATCCTTGAATCCTAGAATAATAAATTGTTGTTTCTCGCTGGAACTTGTATCAGCCATAGCCCCTTGCACAAACGTACCTTTACAATTAAGAATCATTCTTATTGGTTTCGGATAGCTTTTGTCGCAGCTTTCGATCAGCGTCTCGACCGCTTTGGGCGTCTTTCGCCATTTTCAATTAAGATTGTCATAGCGGCTACTTTTTATCAATTGAGCAGGGTTTGTTTTGATCTTTGCTTACATCGAAGTCAACCAACTACTGATTCCTTCTGTCGTGCCTCAGTTTTACTTTGCTCTTGGTAATTTGGTAGAGTAATTTGTGATTTTGTAGTTCACCGTCGAGTTTTATTGTTTGAACCCTATTTACCTGTAATTTAAAAGTGGCCGTTATCGAAAATCTTCAACTCTCGCCGAATATACAAGATTACTTACATAATTCACCTTAAAAGATACAAATAAGTGCACCGATGTCTCTGATGGAAAATAAATTCTGCTCTAAATACATCATAAGGCCTTTCCAATTACTGCCACTCCCGAAATGCACTTGTTGCTTACATTCAATTGAAATGTGCCCATTTGAAAAACAATGTTTGTCTGATTACAGGACACAGTTTGTGCTAAAAATATCCAATCATCCTTCAACTGTCACATGTGAACCGAAAACAGCACAATATTTAAGTGGTTTCAATAGAGCTGTACGTTAAGGTCTAGTAATTATTAAATGGATATATTTCAATACAGGTTCTTGAAAGCTAGACAACGCTTCTGTTACAAACATATACTTTAATGCTGAAGAAACCGATTCCCAACTTATGCTTCCTGTTTCTATCTCACAGATACACAACTCTGAAAATGAACTCAATGATATCAAATAAAAATGTGCATTCTTATAAATATTCAGGCAACAAATATGATCGCTTGATTATAAGCGATTTGATATTATAACGCTTCACACTCCTTCACTTTACAATCACTAGCTGGTCAGGTTTGTTAAACTTGTCTCCTGTCTCGCGAAATACTCTAACTAATATTCACAACACAATGATGAAAAGACCTCAATTTAACGTACACGACTCAAAACATTAGCAGACCGGATCACGGAATTTCGTTCTGTCAAAGACAATCGTGCGTCGAGTGTATCAAGTGAGCGCTGAGCAGTCGCACAATATGCTGTATCACATGAAGCATTTGGTGGCGAATTCTGATCTGCGGCATCGACCGAAGGGCCGAGGGTTCGGGCCACGCGATCGATCAACTGCTCAAGCGCTCCGTGCTGCTGAGAAATCGTATGCAGGGCAGCCTTCGCTTGATCGTCGAAATTTCGCTCCAGTTTCGTTAGAAGCACTTCGAACGTGTTAGACATCTACAAAGGAACATAATGACCAGCATAGGCACGTAATTTATTGGAATCATAACATCAAATGATTACAGAATATATTTTAACATGTTTAGCAAACACCCGAGCGTGCAACTTAACAGTATTGAGATTAAATTGACCCAGATTTATTCGCTGACTGACCCAGCGGCTTACTGATATACGGCCTACTGGTCAACTCTAAATGGCTGATACTTGAACTGGCTAAATTTAGAGCAGTGTATATTGCTAGCTAACAGCTAAACGAATTTTTCACATAGTATTGGCTCACTTAATTAGCTGTGGCTCATATTTGTATTTGCTGGCGATGAACACGAATGAATTTTCTTATGTAGTGTGCACATTTTATTGATGTGAGACATTGAAGCCCAGAAAAGATGCATTGAAATCTAAATCCCTGTGATTTTTCCACAGGTTGCATGGTGATGATGGTTCTGTGCTTGTGTGTGTTCTATGCTTTTATGTTGTTTAGATGATGACGATAGTCCCTGCAGATAAATCAAAAAAGATACTGTGAATTAAAGCACATATATTATTCTCCCAAATAATAGGAATCCTGCAATTTCAAAATGTTCCATTTTCAGACGGTGTTTGAACTGTAGGTGAAATATTGGTCTTCGTTAACCAATGTTAGGAACATCTCAAAATAAATAAGCCTATCATTGCAGTATGGTTATAAACGTGTTTAATCTTCCATTTTCATTTGCTCCCATAGAATACGCAGAAATGTTTAAAAATGACAATCAACATAGTGTGATGCATCTTTAACCCAACAGCCAATACAGGTTGAGTGGTGCGAAAAAGCTTCCTACATATGCTGATATAAGGTTTCCAAAAACAAATGAGACAAAAATCGGGGCTATCCTTATCACCAGGAGGCAGAAAATGATTTTCCACGTGTAGCTAAAGAATAATAAGTGCAACATCTAACATCTCCTATAGCAGACTAGTTGCCTCAACCGGAACAATAAGAAGCTCGATCAGAGTAGTGTTTTCCAGCCTAAGTTGGAATCTGTCATGTGCATGAAACCATTGAAGATCGCTTTTGAGAATTCACATCACCTTTTCTCTTCAGGTAAGGTAGCTGAATCCACGTGTTTTTTGTGTGATATACATAATTTTTGTGAATCTATTACTGTATTGATTCGCAAAATACGGGTAGTTCGTTCATTAATGGGAAAAGGGCTAAGATTCATTTCCATAATTACAGGAATTTTAACATCAATATGTCTTCAAAGATAGGTAAATACAGAGCCGAGGATATTCAATACTACATGTATTTGGGTAAGGCTTGCTACGCGCCATTTCTCTAAAGTACATAAAAACGCGCCGTATCTTTTTATCTGCCCTCGATAGTGGTTTGTGGACTCATAAGGGTATCTAACTCAGTCGATCGAAATGACTATTTGATACACTCATATGCAAGTGTGTTCCGCAAATATATGTTAAAGTACTACGTGTATAGCTTACTCGTTTTGATATTTGATAGTCTATGGACAATTCTTCTCGGCGTTTACTAGTACTAGTGGTGTCAGAAAAAGATTTTCCATCATTCTTATTATTTGCAGTGATGGGAAAAGTTGCTCTGTAGATTTTTGCATCGGAAGCATTATAATTTCCAAATTGAGCTGCTAGGTTACACAATCACAGTGGAGAATCGTGCCAGCTTTTAAAATACGTTTAACCACAACCAAGTACAAATGATTACGTTAGAATCAATTACACGAAGAGCATTTTATTAATCAACAACCACACATAAATCTTCTCTGTGATCCAGAGGATTTCCACCGAGATATATATAGAGAGAGAATAGTTAAATCGACATACCGAGTTGTGTTGCTGCGTGGGGACGAAAATTTGGCTATACGCAATGTCATCATCAAATTATTTCACTTATGCAAATATCGTTCACATTTTCCTTGTCAAACAAAGTCAGCATGTCCAATGCTGCTTTCTTTAATTGTGGGTCTGATCTAATATCTCAAACGAAAATAAACTCAATCTGCAAGCTTCGGTTGATTACATCGCGTATGCAGATGCCTCACAAACTAAAACTAAATAAATTCGATTTTTCAACCCGGATTCCCTATTGATACAGAGGCCTGATTGATAACACCTACAACATAACCGAGACAATAAAGGGATTAATCATCAATCTTGTCTACATTGTCCGTCCAAACGGGTGAAATTTCCCAAATCCGATAACATGATTGCTATTTACAATTGATAATGACAAAATTACGAATCCTGAAGTGCGTTCAAAAGCTGGTCTACAGAACATGCCCGAGGCAGCTTGTTACTTATACTACTTATTATTAATATTCTCATCAATCGATCGCACTCTGTCCACAATGAATTATCATAATATTATTTATCCACTACCGAGGATCACAAATGTTGTAGAACAGCATTATTACAGTCACTTCACCATGTGTTTCTTCAGTGCTGGAAAAAGGAGTGTGTCCCACAAGAGAAGTGAGACACCAAGATCATCACGGCATTTAACAATAAGGGTGATCCAGGTAACCGGAACAACAAAAGGAATCTCCGTTATGAATGCTGTAGGCAAATTGTTTGCTAAAGTCTTACAGATCTCGCTACAAGTTTTAGCTGATACAATTTACTCCAAATCTCAAAGTGGTTTCCGCAGGGGAAGATCAACCGTTTATACGATCTTCTCCCTGCGACAACTTTAAGAAAAGTGTCGGGAACAGCGTATGCCATTATACGCTGTTTTTATTGATTTAACTAAGGCATTCAACTACTTCCGCAAAGGGGTGTTTTCCAAATGCTTGATCTGATAGGCTGCCCACAAATACTGCTCCAACTCATTATTTCGTTCCACTCAGGCATGAAAAGCTCAGTCCATTTTAACGGTTTCAGTTCTGAAGCCTTTAAAATTTGACGAGACGGCAAACAAGAGTGTGTTCTTGCTCGCACGCTTCACGTCATTTTCATTGATCTGCGTCTGAAGCACGCTTTTAGGAAGAGACAGAAGGTATTTACCTACGCACGCGAAGTGATGACAAGCTTTTTAATCTGGACCGGTTGAGAGCACAAGCCTATGTACGAAATGTGCTAATCCGTGACCTGCTGTTTGCGGACGATGCAGCCATTATTGCTCACTCCCAAGCGAATATTTAGTCGCTAATGGTATGTTTATCATTGGCATGCAATGATTCTGGGTTAACAATCAGCATGAGCAAGACCAAAGTCCTCGGTCAAGGTATTTCATCGCCTTCAATAATCACCATTGAAAACTGTCACCTTCAATCAGTACATCATTTTACATACCGTGGTTCAACCATTGCGGATAACCTCTCGCTAGGCACGGAGATTGATAAGTGGATTTGCAGACCATCTGTAAGTTTGTCCCGATTGAACTCTAATGTTTGCGGCAACCGCAAGTTGACTTTAAAGACCAAGATGCAGAGTATACGGCGCGTGCGAACTAAATGCTATACTGTACTGAACGGAAACGTAGACCATCCACGCAAGACACGAACGAAAGCTGAATGCTATCCATCTACGAAAGCATTCGACGAATCTTGAAAATATCTTGGTTGGACAATATGACGAATCCGTAAGTGCGTTCAAAAGTGGTTTACAGAACGTGTTCACCCTACTATCACAGCGCCGCCTTCGTTGACTTAGTCACGTCTACAGAATGAAAAATGGTCGCATTCCGAAAGATCTACTCTATGGTGAGTTGAAATCACGAAGGCATAAATTCATTTGCAAAAGAGATATGAAAGCCCTTGTCATTGACTCCACGAGTTTGGAAGAACTTGCTCTTGACCGCATTCTTTGGAGGCATTGTGTAAAGCGTCGTTTGTAAGCTGGGGAGGATCAGATACAGTTCTTGGCTGCTGAACGCAGATCGCGCCGCCGGTATACAACTGACGCCGATCGACCGAGTACTGTCTATCGCTGCGAGCGCAGCGGAAGAGTGTGTTTCTTCTGAATCGGACTGTTTATTCATTTAAAAAGCTGTACTGCAAGGAAAGATATGCGATTGTGATGTACATCCATAGTGGATGTCGACCGAAAGAGGCCAACAACAACATCCATCTACAGCTCGGCCGAAACATATTATTGTGCCATCAAAATATCACTGAATGAACGATCAATTGTAGCCTTCATAAATCTCTTTCAAAAGGTTGTTGTCAATTAAACATCGAAGAATCATGTATCTTGTCGAGATTTTGTAATATTGTTAGATATATCTCCGTGATTGTGTACTTGTCTTGTATGAAACATTGAATTAGAAAGCTTGAATTTCGTATTTATCCGTATACAGGGACTTGATCTTCTTCTTGCCAACTTGGGACGTAGGGACGAATTTTGATTTAAGAGTCAAACAATATTCACCACTTTACCGCTGTCTCAAGTCTCGTGTTACTTTCTCAACTTGATAAGTACGAACAGCAAAACACTGGAGTGGTATGTTTGCATGTGGGTGTGAAATTTTGTCACAATTTTATTGCAGTGGACCATCTGTAGTCTGTCTACAATGACGATGATTTTGCTATCTTAATGTGTGTTTGATAAACAATGATTTTTTGATTGGGATATGATTCTCCTAAAATATGCATTAGTTTATTTGATTTTGCGATAGAGCAACTTACATCGATTCCCGGTAGACCTGCAGAGGATACTTCACGGCAACGCGCCTGCTGGTTGGAAGTTTGCCCGTTAACTTCGACGTTTTTACTGACATTCTGTCCACTTGAAATGTGGGCTTCAGTGGTTAAACTCGCCATGCCAATGTAAGGTTCGTTGAACTGAATCGCTCGCCTTGAACCGAGTGCAATCCCGGTTTTCTTGCTAAGGATTCCTGATTTGACGGAGCTAGCAAGAGACGTCCGCGTCGACTCTGATGTGCTAGAACTATAATGTGAATATGTCGACGATTTTGTTTTCACTGAGACATTTTGAATTCTTTCGTTAGCTTTAAATGAACTTCCGCTCGCACCAGAAGATGATAAACCAGTATTTGAAACCTTCGTTGTTATAGATTCAAAAGGCGCGGCAGGTGAAGATTGACGGCGACAATAATCATCATCGTTTGGATCTTGTGTGAAAATGGATGGCATATTTGAAAGGCACACCTGGCGACTCCAAGGTTTAGCTGGAGCTGCATCAAACAACATGTATACATTATCACAACTATTTGATAGCAACAGTTAAATTCGTGATCCAACTCAAGAAATTGTAGGATATTCTAGGAAAATGAATTACGTTTTATTTTTGATAATTACGAAACATTTCGCTCAAACGTATACGTCACCTGCACACGTTCGGAGAAACCATATATGCTTGTGTAGAACTGGTTAGTTTTTCATATATTTTTCTAAGTTTAAACTTAAATATGGTGTTCATTGTCTTATTTTTTCGCGTCTGCGTGTTCGGAATGCACGTGTTCAACGTTTTGTTGCAACTGTCCTTTGAAGCTAATTCGATTGGTATTTTAATGATTAACCACACGAGCGATTTGCGGTGATCGCTGAGAAAAACGTTCTTAACTGGATTCAATATACTCGTAATGATTGAAGTGTGGTCTTCCTCTGGACAATCCAATCTAACAAACGTTTTCATGAAATTAGTTCCTTCGAATCCATCGCAATATATACACACATGTAGCTTTTTTTATGCGCCAGTGTGTCGTGGCAGCAAACATACCGATCAGATAACCCAATTTTGGTCTTTCAGCTTTGAAGCAAAACCCGCATTTTCATGCATTGTGGTTTATTTGATGAAAATGCATGAGAATAATTTTGGCAATCTTCACTTTTCAGATCAGCAGTTTGAAAAAAACATTTCTTATTTAAATTTTGACTACCTAATCACAGCACGTAGATGTATATCACGCTAAATTTTTAATTATATATAGAGCAAAAATAATAATGCGTTTGTTGAAGAATTTAATGTTTGCATAACGCTTAAAAAACTGAATTTCTGGGTTGAACAATAATAGTTCAAAACGTATATTTCTACTTTCGTATTGCCCCCATGTTTTAGACGTATACTAATGCCATTTCGGGCATCTATTGTCATGAGTTCTCGAATTCATTGAAATATTTCTGCTAGTATATATCATCACCTCACGTTAGCAATCAAGCATGAAATATATATTTTCCGGATTAAAAAATAACCAAATAGACCCATAATGAAATATTAAGTCTGAGTAATTGATTAATCGTCCTGTGGTCCACGTTCTAACATGCCGTGGAATAAAAAATAATATGACATCATATATACCATATTGTACAATGTTTAACTTTAGTATACTATATTTTACTTTACTTTACAGCAACTATTATATTATAGAGCTTGTACGTATCCAATACCATATGGCGGCTAAAGCTAAACGATCTACGTTGGTCACACTGCTCTTGCTGAATAATTCGGGTTACATCATAAACGTTTTAGTGAGCTTCATGCTGAGTCATGTTTTTTAATTCCTCTGTAAGTTGTAAAAAGAAACCCACGTGTCAAATCGCATGTTCCTGTCTTATTTTGACGAGGTGGACTAATAAACCGAGTCACATCAGAACCAAATTAACGCCTTTAGGTTTCGCCAAACGGAATCTTGAACAGATCATAAATGGACAGAACATCGTTGACCTTGAAAACAGTCATATTCCAGAATAGAACATGAACTCTTCGTGCTATTGTGACGTACATCCATGGTCAATATCGATCGAATGAAGTTAATAATAAATATTCTATACCATATAGGAATCCAGATGATAGCGTTGCTGTGAAATGCATGAACAAGTTGTACCATATAGATGTTTGATTTGACATTTTCTAAAGGATGAATTACTCCCCTGAGAAAATTATGTATATAACGCAATAAACATGTGGGTCTAGAGTGCTTTTAAATGATTTATACTTCAATTCTATAAAACGTGTCTACGTGCCAACTCACATGTATCTGTGATCTGTTTTCTGTCGATATGGTCTGATTCATTCCTATCAGAGGCCTTCAGCTCAGATTGAGAATTTTCCAAAGATCGTACACCAGCGTTTGTTGCTTCAACCGCCTCGGGCAAATTCCAGTAGACTTCAGCATGCTCCGACACATTCATTTTTGGTCTAGTTAATATCATAAATCTCGGAAACTTCAAGCGCACCTTGTTTGATTTGAATTGTTGAAAAAATTGGAATCACTTTTGCAACGCTTCCAAGTGTTATCTTCATTTCCAGGACAAGAAAGTTCATCTGATTCATGCATTTTACTGAAACAATGCAAAAATTAGGTTCTATATTCTAATAAGTCATCGTTCGACATTCAAGATTTTCTTAATTTCGCTTTAAAAGGTAGTGTCCTACTATAATGTATCATGATGAGATTAATCAGAGTTCATTGATTAGATAAAAATGTTACGCTTGTTGTTAAGTGAAATCTGAGCATAACAGTGAGAAAACTGTGAGTAATTATAGATGACCAAAATGATGTGTTGCTCACATCCCCATTCCTTACACACCACTACCGGTTTCTGGCTGTTTGCCGTCGTGAGGTGGAGACAGTAAGATCAGGTTCAGTGTGCCTTGAAACAGTGGTAAAGTGGTAAACAAAGTTATACTTGTATGCCACTGTTACATAGGGTATCAAGCGCCTTGAGTACTTGACCAAGAATCACTTTGTGATTTTGTGTCTAAACATCATGTTCCGTTGTACGAACCCTATGTAAGAGTGGCATAAATGTATAATTTCGTAATCAATTATCTTCGGAAAGTTAAGCTCGAAATCAGACATAAATGCCAGTATTTTAAATCAACATCTTGTTATTTCAAAGTAAACTATACCCAATCCATGTTTTACAAACCAAATGCGAATAATGTAGAAGCATCCCTTAAATTAGTGTAAGGAAGCTTGCATATACGGATGATTGAGTGCTTCATTGTTAGGAACTAATGTTTATTGTTCAGCCACGCAAGATAATATCGTTCACAGGATGCTCAATCGGTGCACCAAATAGAGAATCAAGAAACCCTCGAGTTTGGTTTCCATCAAGTCCTTAAAATATTGTGTCGAAGTAACACTTCGAATCTACTGAAATTCAACAGTTTTTACCAGAATTAGGTAGTATTTTTCCGATGTTTAGGAAGCTTTCGGTAGAAAATTTTCTTTCTCATGCTTACGTTTTAGACGTGAACGTAGAATTTTGGCAAGTAAACACAAATTTATAATGAAAAATGGCATAGGCTACAATCGAGATATTTTCTTGTTACAATGTGAAAGAGCTCATATATCAGTCCACTATTCTATTCACCGCAAAAATACAGTGAAGTAGAATTAGTTGTAACAAGTTCTACTTTCACTTTCTTTTCGATTGTATTTCCATTTCTTGCGATCTTTAATGTATTAAATGTTTTCCGGAAATATACTTTTTTCGCGCTTCCTGTTTCTGCTTTATTCGCCGGGGCTGCTATATTGGTTGTTTGCAAATCACGACGGTTAACGGCAAAATTGATGTGTTACCACATTTTTATCTTTGTGAATTATCGTTCCCGAGCAACTTGACGCACCGAAATTCAGAGTTCGAAATATTTTTGTGTCAATAACTGCATTAGACATTGAATTTTTTATCACCGTGAGTTCGTTCCTTCGTCTGTTTCTTCTGTAACATGTTTCTTCCATATTTTTGCACTTATCCACCACATCGTTTTTTTCGCTTAGAACTCATTTTTGCAATTTGGCCATAATGTCCTTCAAACCCACTGACATGTTCGATTGGCAAGTGATCGTCATCGGCTGCAACACCGCAAATTTCGACATCGTTAACCCACAAGTTTGTTTCATACAGATAGATGACGTGTTTCGTTTTAGACGAATTACAAAGCAAGATGTCATGTTTTCTTTCGTAAAATCGCAATTACCATCATATATTGCGAAAGAAGTACTAGACGTGCTCGATCTTATGCTGTCCTCGGGCGAACTAAGGATTCTGATGAAGTTAGGCCGAAGCATTTGCTTGCTGGATTAGAACTTGCGAATATAACGCCGTCACAGCTACTACGTCTCTCTGAGCAATACAAAGTTGGAGTTTTCTATTTTGCAACAACTCTGTCTGAATTGCTTGTGACTTAGCACCACAGCCATTCTAGCCGTGTCCGTCGACAAAGTTTGCTTTGACACGCTGGCGGGATTTGTCGATGAAATTCATGAACGCTTTGGAAAAACCAGTGTTGATCGGGTACCGGAAGAAAGCCGCACCTCCAAGCTTGCGACCACCGTGGCAATGCTGATTGAATACCTTTCATCCTTGCAGCTCAGCATTTTTAAAATGAAACTTTCCAAAACGTCCCGATTTAGACCTCGAGTCGACCAAGAATCAGAAACCACCCCCTTCCTCGCGATGCTGATTGATTTTGTTTTTACCACCGTCGTTTAGGAGTTTTAGTGCGTTCTAGTGCTGGTACTGCTAGGAAGTCGGGAAAATAGGTATCCAGTCAGAAATGGCGACGACTACTGCTGGCGAACCTGTTAGCTGTCTCATGTACGTCTACAATTCGTCAAATAAACTCAACTTTCTGGTAAAACACCGGCGCCGGGGTTAGCGTTGTACCACGTAGTTGCGTAAAACTTGGCCTTCGTCTAACAGGTATTGCAACACAGATGGCTAATGACTCAAATATCGCGACTTACGGCTAGAAACATCTTAAGCTTGATCTGGAGTCAAAAGTGCCTTCCCCTTCGTCTTTCTGATAGCCAATGTTTAGAAGCCTATAATCAGTATTGAATTCCTGACGAAGTACGTTCTTAAAGTCTATCTTAAATACCAATGACTGCATGACAAAACCACTTAACTCAACGTGTCGGGAAAAATCTGTTCTATCAGCTCAACTGTTTTTCGCATTTTAGTTCCAAATAACGCCAAATATAGCGTTATCTAGCGTAAATGTTTTGCCTTAACGTGCTTATCGCCCGACAAGGAGAGACCTGCCAATGATGTTCACATCACATCATTACGAAAGGCTCTTTAGTTTCGCCAAAGCTTTTAGCTTCTTACCTAAAACGCTCAATGCTTCAAAAAGCAAATTCGAAAATATGGCATCCCTTGGTATAATGAGACCGTACACTAGTCCATGGGCATCGTCACTACACATGGTCTTCAAGAATAACTGAAACTGGAGACCTTGCAAAGATTACCTTGTTTGAATAACGTTACACAACCTAACCGCTACCATATTCCGCACATTCACGCTTTTTCGTTAAGCCTCTACGGAAAATCAGTTTTTTTCCAAATCGGACCTCATCACCTGCGATGATATTGATAAGACTGACGTAATAATCCCATTTAGTCTTTGCAAATTTATTGACATGCCCTTTGTTATGCATAATACAGCACAGACTTTACAACGATTCGTGGATGATCATCATCAACATCAAAGACAGCATTACACCGGTAGCACGTATCGGATACTTAACTGCCATACAACCATGAAAAAGTAAAATCCTAAAAGATGTGGAAGGGTGGGACTTAAATTGCTACGGCTTCTATATGAGATTAAGCACAAACAAACTAGGAAGAAGTGCCTACACCTCGAATGGAACATACATTCAAACAAGTTCCGTGAACGAGTAGAGCGACCTCAGCACGGCAGCTTCCTTACGGCTTTCACTGTCATGCATCACAATAAGCTTTTCTCGTAAAGTTCTTCGTGATCTAGATTTCACTTTCACGTGTATGGACGATGTATCGGTCGCTAGCATATACGTCACATTCGTGAGATCTTCCGACGTGTCACTGAATACGGTGTTGCTATTACTTCTGATAAATGTTTTTTTTATTTTCTTGACAGTAATTGACAGTAATGGAGTAATCCCGTTGCCAGAAAAGACAGTATATGCTAGAATATACAATGCTACAGTTAAGTGAGAGCTTACGCCGTTTCCTCAGTGTTGCTAATTATTACGGATGATTTATGTCCAAAGCCACTGAAATACTTCAGTCGCTCACCGATATGCTGAAATGTAATCCCAAAAGGTTGTCAATCACAGCCGCAGCAGAATCTGCATTCGTCAAGATTAAAGACATTTCGAGCAATGATACCCATGTAAGTCACTTTAAACCGACTCGTAACAAACCGTAGTCGGAACAGTGTTCTGAAAAGAAGTAAAAAGAACAGTTTACTCGTTGTCCTTTACCCTCACGAAGCTGCAACCAGCTCAGATTTGGTATAGAAACCTTTGACACAGATTCCTCGCTGTCTACCTAGTTATTAAACACTTTCGATACTCGCTTGAAGGACTCAACTAAACCATTTTCACTTATCACAAACCGATCTTTTATGCCTTCCGTTATCCGAGAGATCGACACTTTCCCGGAGGAAATTCTTCGTCTTGAATTCATAGGGCACACCTATGGAGATTGTAACGTTGTCGCTGATGTTTCATAACGCAGTTCTGTTCAACAGATCAGCAAATCAGCAATTCACCTCAGAAAACTGGCCAGTCAACAAGAAAACGATTTATTATAAAAAGCTAACTAAACATTACCCGCTATCCCTCCCTGTCCACCCACCCAACCAATGACGAGCAGCGATGGTCCAACAAATCATCCTTCACCCGGTACATGTATCCTTCCATCATATGAAACATGCAACGGCCGTAAAGTGAAGTTTTTGCAAGACTGGTTATAATAATATCATAAACAGTGTACTGAGTGTTTCCATATTGACTCACATTGAGGAGGAGTTCTGCAGCCAATTCTAATTTCATTTTATTTCCGATTGTATTTCCATGTCTCTCGATTTTTGGTATATTCAATAAATTCGCGAATATACCGTACTGTGCCCTTCATGGTTTTGCTTTATTCCACAGAGCTGCTTTGTTGGTTGTTTCTTCTTCTTCTTCTTCTTGATAGACGACAGGGGGTCAAGCCCTTGTAAGCCGCATCTCTTTATATCAGCAACATAGTCCAGGAGAACCTCAGTTGAAGAAATCCTGTTCAGTGTTGTTCAGCTTCGCCGTGATGACAGGCAATACCTTATCCAAAATTTGCTTGAATTGGTTTTCAGAGCTTGCTGAAAAACCTCTTCCGGAAGCGCATTCCACAAGTTACCAATTCTTGTTGAGAGCGTGAATCCCTGTGGTAGGCGTAATTTTCTTCGCTTTTGAAGCTTTAGAGCATGGCCGCGAGTTCTTGAGTCTGTCACGAGAGGGGAATACTCGCGCAGCTCGTCACCTTGTAAATCACGAAGGTTACCAGCAAAATTGTTGTGTCACCGCATTTTTTAGCTTGGTGAATTATCGTTCTCGAATAATTTGACACACCTGCGACAGAATCTCATGATTCGTTTCGACTTGGTCGACTATCGCCCTGTGATACTATTACTGATACTGATATCTTAGTAATTCTAAAGATAAACCAATTTTGTATATTATGTTCACGAAATTTTATATGTGTAAAACTATCAACTACGAACCTTAACACTTTCCTTTAAATAAATTATCGCTCAGAAACGGATATAATCCCTTTCTTAGTAACAAATATAAATATAAACATAGTTTTTATATCGTATAAATTGTAATTTCACCAAATTTTCACATTCAAAAGCGAAAAATAGAATTTGTGAGAAGGATGATCCAATATCAATCATTTCTTTATATTATGCAAAATGTAAGAAAAATAATGTATGCTTATTTCATCAGTGATAAATAACTTATAGTTGATACTTGTAGGTCAAAGTGCATTTTATTTACAACGGTAAAACACATTTGAAGTTCAAGTTAAATCATAAGTTAGATAGAGTTAATAATAGGTAAAAAACAATCACATATAGAGATTTCCTCCCACAGTATGCAGTTTCGCAACCGACACATCGATTCGAGTCTCTGTGTATCAGTATCAGTATCAGTGTAGTGAACTGCTTCCACTCCGTAACTTCGTATTTTGTACATACAATTTTTGGCCTTGTATGATTATTCATTTTTTTGGCCATGTACACTTCATCTGTATCAATGCATGTACAATATACTTTTTGGCGGTCAATACAATTTCGAACTCGGACTCTGTCTTCTTCCGTGGTTGCGAAGTCTGTGTGCGCCACTTTGTGCTGGAACTGCGATTAACGGAATCTCCAACATTTTAGCGCTTTCTGCACCTTAGATTCCATTTCCTGGATTTTCCTGTGTGGATTACTTCGCTGTCGTTGGACGTTACGGATCTTTATTTGGACATTTGCTCTCTCGGTCTTTCAGTGAGTTCTTTCCATTTTTGCCATTTTGTGTGTAGTTCTAGACTTATATTTTCGGTCCACTACATAATTGGTGTCCAAATAAAGATCCGTAACGTCCAACGATAGCGAAGTAATCCACACAGGAAAATCCAGGAAATGGAATCCAAGGTGCAGAAAGCGCTAAAATGTTGGGGATTCCGTTAATCGCAGTTCCAGCACAAAGTGGCGCACACAGACTTCGCAACCACGGAAGAAGACAGAGTCCGAGTTCGAAATTAAAAGAACAAGTCGCTGAACTAACTCTTGCGACGAACTCTCTTTCGTCAAAATCTCCCAACCCACCTCGCTCAAAATCTAAATCTCGATCATCGAAAACCCCTGAGCGCGTATGTTGGTACCACAAGAGATATGGGAATAAAGCCTCAAAATGCATTTCTCCGTGTTCAAAAACCGTCAAAATCAAGGGTCATTCAGTTACGGCGACTACTGTTCCCAGCCTACCAAACCCGAGTCGCCTATTCTATGTTACAGACAAATCGAGTGGTCTGCGTTTTCTAGTCGACACTGGCGCTGAAATTAGCGTCATACCTCCAACATCCAGCACCTCCAAACCGTCGTCCTATACTCTTCAATCGGCAAATGGCACTCGTATTAACACTAACGGCCAACGCCTGCTAACCCTCAACTTAGGACTAAGACGCAGTTTTCCCTGGGTGTTTCTTATCGCGGAGGTTTATTGCCCAATAATCGGCATCGACTTTCTGTCTCACTTCGGTCTAACTGTCGAAGTAAAACAGCGGAGATTAGTAGATACGAAAACCTCGTTACAGGTCTCAGGTAGCACTACTAAAGCCATTTCCTCCGGCATCAAAGCTGTCACTCCAGAAGCTTCGACTTATAGTGCTATACTGCATGAATTTCCATCCGTCATGCAGCCCCCACGACCGACAGACAAAGTGACTCACTCCGTGAAACATCACATTGTCACTAGCGGACCACCAGTCTCCTTCAGACCTAGGCGACTTCACCCGTCGAAACTCAAAATCGCAAGAGCCGAATTTGAGCACATGCTAGAGCTTGGGATCATCCGTCCCTCTTCCAGCTCCTGGTCGTCACCACTCCATATGGTTCCCAAGAAGACCTCAGATGACTGGAGGCCATGCGGCGACTATCGTGCTCTCAACAATCGAACGGTCCCAGACAGATATCCGGTGCCACACATTCACGATTTTTCTTTGAATCTTTGTGCCACAACGATCCTTACTAAGCTTGATCTCGTCCGTGCTTATTATCACATCCCCGTAGCCGAGGAAGACATACCCAAAACGGCAGTCACAACTCCTTTCGGCTTATACGAATTCACTCGGATGCCCTTTGGCCTGAGAAACGCTGCACAAACCTTCCAACGTTTCATCGACGAAGTCTTGCGAGGCTTGCCGTTTGCCTACACATACATCGACGACGTCTTGATTGCCAGCAACTCTCCAGAGGAGCATGTCGAGCACATCCGTCTCGTTTTAGAGCGTTTCGTTAACTACGGGATAAAGATCAACCCAAGTAAATGCATTTTCGGCACAGATTCACTAGATTTCCTCGGTCATCGCCTTACGCGATCTGGTATCACACCTCTTCCCGAGAAATGCCAGGCGATTTCCGACTTTCCTGTCCCAACAACGGCAACCCAGTTGCGCCGCTTTATCGGCATGATCAACTTTTACCGTCGCTTTATTCCAAACTGCGCGAAGATCATTGCACCGCTGATCGATTTGCTCGACTCCAAATCAAAATCTCTTCAGCTTTCGCCTGAGACATTTGAAGCTTTTGCCGCATCCAAAAAAGCTTTTTGCAGTGCCACAGAATTCTCATTCATTGATCCGGAACCGACCTTTATTTGTCATTGACGACCAATGCCTCCAATTTGGCTGTGGAAGCTGTTTTACAACAACACCACAAGAACACAGTCCGTCCACTGGCATTTTTCTCGCAAAAGCTTAATCCGACACAAACCCGATACAGCACATTCGGCCGTGAATTACTTGCGATATATTTGGCCATACGGCATTTCCGTCATTTACTGGAAGGTGGTGACTTCATTATCTTTACGGATCACAAACCATTAACTTTTGCTCTGCAGCCTAAACTTCATCGTCATTCGCCACGCGAGATTCGACACTTAGATTACATCTCTCAGTTCTCTACCGATATTCGTTACGTCAAAGGAGATGCTAACTTGGTTGCTGATGCTTTATCAAGACCTGACAATTCTGTTTTGTCTGCAGGCACACCATTTGATCTCTCCCTTTTGACTAACCATCAAGCCGAGATTGATAAAACCGAACTCGCGAAGTGTCGATCCCTGGATTTGCAGCAAATTCAGTTACCAAACGCCGATGCCTCGATGACGTGCGATATCTCGACAGGAAAACCTAGACCTCTTGTCCCTCTTTCTCTGCGACGTGCCATTTTCGATCATTTTCATTCGATGTCTCATCCCGGAAAGCGTGCCACCGTGATGCTAATCGCAGATCGTTTTGATTGGCCGTCCATGAATAAGGATATACGAAATTGGGTCCAGCATTGCATTCCTTGTCAAAAGAACAAGATATCTGGACATACCTTCACACCTTACGTTCCATTTAGGCATCCCAACTGTCGATTCTCTCATGTGCATCTTGATCTCGTCGGTCCTATGCCATCATCGAACGGATACTCATTTATCCTAACGGCGATTGATCGTTTTACTCGATGGCCGATTGCTGTTCCGATCAAAGACACATGTTCAGAGACTGTAGCACGCGCCTTCGTCGAACATTGGATTGCCAATTTTGGCACACCAGCTGTCATCACATCCGACCGTGGCGCTCAGTTTCAATCGACTCTGTTCCGAGATTTGACGCGACTCCTGGGCTGCCATCACATCCGAATCACCGCCTACCACCCTAACTCGAACGGATTGGTTGAACGCTTCCATCGGCAGCTTAAAGCCTCTTCAGCCTGCCAGCCTGATCCTAATAAATGGACTGAGAATTTGCCACTTGTTCTTCTTGGAATACGTTCCGCTATCAAAGAAGACATGCAGTGCTCAGCCGCAGAGTTAGTTTTTGGTACCGCCTTGTGTCTTCCCGGTGAACTCGTTGTGCCTAGCCAGTCACCACTTCCGTCGTCAGATTACATTTCTCGCTTGCGCACGTTCATGTCCAAGTTGGACTTTACGCCTCCTCGTCAGCAACAGAAATCACCTCATCTTGATACGTGTGATTTTGCTTTTGTGCGACGCGACTCTGTTTGTAAACCTCTTCAGCCATCCTATCAGGGACCTCAAAGAGTTATCGAGCGTAAACCCAAGTTCTTCGTTTTGGATATGAATGGTCGACATGACACCGTTTCTATCGACCGCTTAAAACCCGCTTTTGTTGAGCTTAAGCCGCAATCTCCACCAAGCATCACTACGCCTCACGCACAACCCCCTGATAATCCTCATGTGCCAACCTTTACCCATGTTCATCCTAATTCCCCGGTCCCTCATACCCCCGTTCAAACCGGTAGACATGTCCATTGGTACAAACGCCTTGCTGATTACGTGACCTTATGAACATTTCGAGCGTATGTTACCCTTCATTCAAGCCTAACTAACGCTCTGGTGAAGGAGTATTGTAGTGAACTGCTTCCACTCCGTAACTTCGTATTTTGTACACACAATTTTTGGCCTTGTATAGTTATTCATTTTTTGGCCATGTACACTTCATCTGTATCAATGCTTGTACAATATATACTTTTTGGCGGTCAATACAATTTCGAAATCGGACTCTGTCTTCTTCCGTGGTTGCGAAGTCTGTGTGCGCCACTATGTGCTGGAACTGCGATTAACGGAATCCCCAACATTTTTGCGCTTTCTGCACCTTGGATTCCATTTCCTGGATTTTCCTGTGTGGATTATTTCGCTATCGTTGGACGTTACGGATCTTTATTTGGACATTTGCTCTCTTGGTCTTTCAGTGAGTTCTTTCCATTTTTGCCATTTTGTGTGTAGTGCTAGACTTATATTTTCGGTCCACTACATCAGTATCAGTATCACAGGGCGATAGTCGACCAAGTCGAAACGAGTGCACAGATTTTTTCGGAGGTGTGCTTGAAAACACCCACCACTACCAGGATTGATTCGTAAGTAACACAGGCGTGTGTAACTGTGAATGGAAGATGGGAGATGTCTCATCACCGAAAGGTGAGAGAGTTATGCATGTTGCATGTCCAATCGAATGAAAAGACGATGGACAGCAGTTTATTTCCACAAATGCGAAAAAATGAAAAAGAAACTCTTTTTTGTGTTTCAAAAATTTTTTCGAATATTTTTGTGTTTTTTAATCATAAAAATGAGGGATTTAGTCTTAAGGGTAATGCTCCGGGAAGAGCTCCTGCCACCGTTCGTCCAGCCCATGTTTGAACGCAATTACTGAAGTTGCCAAGATTAGTTCTGCGGGAAGTGAGTTCTACGCGTTCACTATACGGATGCTAAAGAAGTGCTTTCTGGATTCGAGCCTGGTGTGCTGTTTACTTAGCTTAAAACTGTGCCCTCGTGTACCAACCAAAGGAGAGAACCGGAAGAAGTCATCGAATTCTAAACAACTTAGTCTATTGACAACCTTAAACGTCTTTATGAGATCCCCCCTAAGTTGCCTCCTCCTAAGTGAGAAAAGTCCTAGTGCTAATAGACGATTTTCATAATTGGTGTGTGCTAACCCCTCGATCATGCGAGTGGCCAGCTTCTGTACCTTTTCTAGCTGCACTATATCCTTCTGGTAATACGGCTTCCAAGCCTGGATACAGTATTCTAAATGTGGCCTTACTATTGCCTTGTAAAGGGGCAATAGCACCTCAGCTTCTCTGCAAGTGAGGGCTGAACGTAGTCGAAAGAGTTCCCTCCTGGCCCTTTGAGCTGCAGCAGCACATTGGTCAGCCCACTTAAAGTTTGCGGAGACTACAATTCCTAGGTCCTTAGTAGACTTTACCCTACGGAACTCCGTGTGAGCTGAGGGCGTAGACACAATCATGTTGCCTGCTAGTGTAGAGAGCAAGTGAC
Source organism: Atriophallophorus winterbourni (assembly GCA_013407085.1). NCBI lineage: Eukaryota > Metazoa > Platyhelminthes > Trematoda > Plagiorchiida > Microphallidae > Atriophallophorus > Atriophallophorus winterbourni. The sequence goes on along the minus strand of JACCGJ010006857.1, from coordinate 13,185 downwards.
TCTTATCTAGGTTAAGGGGAAGGTCCCACTTACCCGCCCATGCTGTTACAGCTTCCACATCACTTATCAGATCGGAGTTATCCGACCTACCGACAATTTTAACGTCGTCAGCAAACATATAACAGGGTGAGCGCAGTTGGCTGGCAAGATCATCAACGAAGATGAGGAACAGCAACGGCCCCAAGACTGAGCCCTGGGGAACCCCACTCGTTACATGCGCACTTGCGGAGTAAGTATCATCTACCCTGACAGTAAAGGAACGGTCGCTAAGGAATGCTCGAATTCAGCCCAGAAGGTTCCCTGATACTCCTATGGCTGAGAGTTTGAGAAGCAATAGCCTATGGTTGACTGAATCGAAAGCCTTACTAAAGTCGAGATAGAAGACTTCTACAGCTATACCATCATCCATCCTCTTAGTAACCTCGTTAAGAAAGCTCAACAAATTTGTCAGACATGACCTACCTTTTAGGAAGCCGTGTTGTGCGCCATTCAAAAGAGAGTGTTTGGTTAGATATCCACATTTTATCGCGGATCAATCTTTCCATAACCTTACATAGTACACTAGTGAGGCTAACCGGGCGGTAATTTTTGACCGCCGAGGAAGCTCCTCCTTTATGGATAGGCACTACAACGGCTGTTCTCAAGTCCAAAGGAAGGGTGCCCTGACTGAGGGATGATGTGAAAAGTTCTGTGATCGGCACAGCTAACATAGGCGCTAGCAGTCTGATCATTCGTGGATGGATGCTATCGGGCCCAGCCGACTTGTTGTAAGCTAGGCTGGCCAAGATATTCTCAACAATGTGTACCTCGAATGTAAGGTCAGTGCAGAGGGGGCGATCAGAGAGTACACATTGGAGTGATGGCGCAGATGCATTCGAGTTATAATCTCGGCGTTGTACGCCTTGAAAATGCTCGGAAAACAATTGAGCCCTTTCAGTGCTTGCAATGACGGCTGATCCATCGTCCCTTCTCAAGGTACCTACACCTTTTCGTGTTGACCCTTTAGATTGAACGTAGCTGTGGTAACGTTTCGGATGAGTATGGGCCTCTTGAGCGAGTCTCATTTCGAAAGAAATCTTTGCTCCACGTATCTTGGAAACAGCTATGTTTCGCGCTTCTTTGTACCGGGCCCAAGTCCCACATGAGGGAGTAAGCTTATAACGCCTCCATTTTGCGTCGCGGTGACGTACGCTACGGGAAACTGAGGCTGACCACCATTGAGGTTTACCTTTTTGCGAACGGGTAAGAGAGGAGCGAATCGATCCTGAAGTTGAAGGATGTTATTCTTGATCTGCCCCACATCCCATCCACATGGTCAATGTTTTGCCATGGGAGTAGCGCTGCTGCCTGTAATAGGGAAGCAGGGTCGATCCTATGGAAGCTTCGAGACATCTTAAGTGGGGGTTTACCAAATGACAGACGTAACTCGCAGGCTAACACTACGTGGTCGCTCTTTCCAAGTGGTGGCAGTACGACCAAATTTTGTATACCGCTTTCAGAAGTTGAAATAACTAGGTCAAGAATAGACGGAGACTGACCCTCGCGGAATCTAGTTGGTTCGTTTACGTGTTGGTAAAGTGCATGGGAGTGTAACCAGTCCAGAAAATCGTTCGCGACTCCTAGGGCATGTGAGGTTTGGTACTCCCGGTTTATTTCGGGTAGATTAAAATCGCCGAAGATTACAACACGTGGTGATACGGCTAAAAGAGACGAGAGCTGAATTTGCAAAAGAGCATCTTCTTCCAAACTAGTGCTCGGACTACGGTAGATGCAGCTTACAACTATACGCGTGCATCCATGTATGAGCAGGGCAGATATTATCTGCACATTCGTTGTAGAAAAAGAAATACTTTTCTCGAAGGGAATAGCGTTATCAATAAGGAGCAACGCCCCTCCTGCTAGCTTACCCAGGGGTCGATCGCTTCTTACGGCGCTAAACCTATCCGCGATTAAAGCTGGTATGTGGTCATCCTGAGACAACCATGATTCCGTGACACCCACAATTTTACAGTGGGTGTCGTCAACTCTACAGAGGAGTTCAGCCCATTTATTCCTAATGCTACAAGCGTTTGTATAGAACAGAAGAGCACTATCATGTGGGGCCAGACTCCCGGTGTTAGGGCTACCTCAGAGCTCTTTGTCCTCGGGCGTAATGCCCGAGGCTGCTTCGCGTTTTTTGAAGGCTGGATTTCATCAAGACATACAGCATTCGTTTTTGAGGCAGATGACAACTCTTGGCATCTAGTTCCATATTCATGGTCTGAGTCACTACAACTCATCCACGATTCATCCTCTAAAGGACGAAGCACGACAGTGGCGCACTTCAATGTTGGAGTAAAATTCTCCTGTGTTAGCGTCATCGCCACACTGTTGTCATTTTCTAAGCTTCGACTCTGAAGCGAATTTGGTGAGCTACGAGTTACAGCTAACTTTGACTTTCTAGCTCTAATTGGGCTAGAAGTTTTCAGGTGTGCCGGGGTGTCAGGTTGTACGACGCATTTTCCCTCGACGCAGTTAAGCTTCTCTGCTTTCGACAGGAAGTAGTCGCGATCACATTGCTTTGTGAATTCGACTACAATTGGCCGTGGCGATCTGGTAGATGCGTCATTTGGGCCACCCCTCCATTTCCCGACCCTGTGAACTCGCTTCAGCGGAGTATTCGGTCGCATACCTGAAGCACGGAGTAGGTCGATAACCTTTCTCCGATCGCTTTCCTTACGAGCCTTTGATTCTCGGATAAAAGGCTCAACCTGCGTTGAAATCAGGACATTTTTAGTTCGTGTTGAGCTAACTTGGTTCCTGGCTTGCAGCTCAGCAACCACTTTTCCTAAATGGTGGACTTCCCGAGCTAGAGCGCGAACGTCCTTAGTCGGGCTGATGTGAACACCCCTATTTTCTTTAACTTTTTTCGTAACGACATTGTTTCACTTTACATAACAATTGACCTTGTTAAGACACTTCCCATTGTTATGTCTTGCTCATATCCCCCGAAATTACACTCCATTACCGGTCTCTGGCTGTTTGCCGTCATCAGGTTGAGACGGTAAGATTGGGTTCAGTAAGCCTTGAAACAATGCATAAAGGGTAAACAAGTGATAATTGAATGCCACGGTTGCCATTGATTCGTGTTCAGTGATTGCTTGCCTGTACCTTTGTGCACGTTTTGGCTACCGCGATAAACCTTTCATCTCCTGTGCCTTTTCTCCAACATTCTTGGGGACATTATTATAGTGGTCAGTCTACTACAAATTGATAAGCCCGACGTGATACACGAATAATTCGTGTACTACAAATTGGTGAGCCCGACGTGATACACGAATCCTTCCGGTGCATTCTGCAATCTGCATCTACTACCCATCAGACTCAACTTTATCTAATCTGGACACACTAACTCAAGCTTTCATCGAAGCGTCTTCACATCATGCACGCCATAAACTTATAGCCGATGATTTCAACATGCCTAATTCAAACTGACACGAACGAAGTAAACTGAGCTCTCATACAAATTTCAGAAAAACGCTTGACTTACTAGGTTACAAACAATTTATTGATAGACCGACTAGAAAAAGCAACATTATTGACTTAGTCTTCACTTTAAATATTGATCCAACCAACTTACTAATATTGCCTTCCCCCTTTAATGAGGATCATAAAATATTATCCTTTCATCTACCATGCACATGCAAACCTACCAATGAGGTAAAGACTCTTTACCGGTACATCGATTAGAACCTGCTTTCAACACTTATAAGGATTAAAGATTGGTCTCAATTCTTTCTTTCAAATGAATTTCTAACGATATCTTCTACATTTTATTCGAAAATTATAGGTTTAATCGACAGAGCTAGCAGTCCTGAAAAACGCATAAAACGAACTTGGCTCAAAAAATGGAAAAGAAAAGAAAAGAATGGTCTACAGTTGCAACAAACAATAATGATATCTTCGCTCGTTTACGTTCCTATGAACTACTAAGTGACCACAAACATATTCTAGACCACACATCGAAGGCATCAGAAATTAGAGCACTGAACAGTTGTGATAAGCAAAAATCACTTAGCAGACTATTTAAATCACGATCCGTAAAATCAACTAGCAACGTAGATTGTATTATTCAGGATCGAACTTATAGTTCTGCAGAAATAAAAATTACAGACCCTAATACAATCTGTAAAGAATGTCTTAAATTTTATTACTACATACAATTCTTCCGTCTATAAAGATATCACTAGAGCATTTCGGACACCTACTGTATTAAACACTATATGCATAAATCTGAATGACATTCATGAAGTCTGCGAGCAAACTGAGTTGAGTCTCATGCCAGACATAACAGGCATTCCACCTGCCATTTGCAGAATGGGTGGTGACGAACTGAACTGCTACTGAACTTATTTAACACTTTAATCGAATCTGAAATCTTCCCTTTTAGAATGGAAACACTCTGTCGTTAAACCCAGACATAAATCTGGCTCGAAGCACACGGTATCAAATTATCGCCCAATTAACCACACAGCATTACTATCTAGATTACTTGAAAAAATAGTAAAAAGCTATCTTAAATCACTTATCTCTAAGTTTCTTCTCTTGAGCTTAACATGGCTTCCTGAATAAAAGATCTTGCATTACATGCCAGCTTGAATACCTAGACAATATTACTTCATCGATTTAGGAAGTTTAAGCAGTTTTGGTTGTCTTCCTAGACATAACTAAAGCATTTGATACTGTTCCTCATAAGTTATTATTATCGAAACTTGAATCATATGGCATCGGTGGTAATCTTCTTTCCTGGTTAACTTCTTTTCTTACCGGTCGCACTTACTCCGTTGAAGTTAATGGTCATAGATCTCGCAGCCTTCTTATTTTTAGATGGGTAATTCAAGGTAGCGTATAAGGCCCCTCACTGTTTCTTATATATATTAATGACATACATAACGTCATTTCACATAGCAAACTGTTCTTATTCGCTTATGACATGCAAGTCGTTATTACTTGCCCAGCTAATCAAGCACAAACTTATATTGCTCGACTAAACAATGATTTAGCTGCACTTGCAGATTGGGCGACCAATAACGGTCTAACGTTCTTAACAGCAAATTTAAATTTAATGCCTATAAGATGCACGATACAAAATAACCCAATCCTTCTTAACAATAACGCATTTTAAATGATTGATGGCACATGTAATTTAGGATTTCGATATTCTGCATCACTTACTTTCAACGAACAAATACGCCGCCTTATTACTAAAGCCAAGCAAAGTAAGAATATTATAAACAGATCTATAATTCAACCTCATTGTTAAATAGAAATGTATAAATTGTTCACAATTCCTATTCTAGAATATTGTAACATAATATATACAAATATAAATAAATCCGATAGCATAGTTTTGGAAAAGATACAACGTTCTTTCTCAAAATCCATCTTCGGTTATACCACCAAACAATCTTAAAGAGAAAGATGTATAAAACTGAACCTCGATCCATTATGGTTGCGCAGACTCGAGCACAGACTCATCTTATTCTTTAAAATACTGTCAACGGATAATATAGAAATATGTTTGAATCTTCATATACGACATGATTCTATGTATAGCTTGAGAAACAGTGAAAAAATCATTAAATTACCAAAGTTTCATATTAAAGTAAGTAACAATTTCTTCTTGAATAAATCTGCTAAACTGTGGAATCTCCATCCAAAATATATAAGACTCAGTTCCTCTTTAAATGAATTCAAATGACATCTGGCTCCATTTCTTACCATAGATGAATTTTGCAATCTTCTTAAATTAGATGTTCTGCCTGATGATAAATATAATAATGGCATTCCTGGATATTGATATTAAATAACTTTTCATAACGTTCGAAACAACATTCTCTCGCTTTCGAGTATTTTCTTCACAGCACAATTCTTCATCTGCACCCAAATGAAACGGGCCCCCAGACCTCAACCTAGTGGAATAAATTACTTTTGCCTAGCGGACAGGAAAACGATTCATATTCAGGAAAGATCAATTTATTTCGAACAATCGAAATGAAAAAGTTTGGAACAACAACAACAGATATTTTTCACTTATCCTCGATGGACCTTATCCGTTAAACATCAGTGCTTCCGGGATCATTCATTGACTTATCGTCGCAATACCTGTGTTTGTGTACTATATCAGATCACGTAGGGACTATCTGAAAGCAATTTTTAAATACTGTTACTGTATGACTCCGCGTTGATGTCTTGAGAATTCCTCTTTCGGTCAAGCAAGATCAAATAAACTGGAGAGATTTGTTTTCCACCCTACACCCGTGTATCTTATCCAGTTTTTTGCGTCATAATTTTCCTGTGATACTTTTTTTGTTCTCTAAATTAAAAATAACATTTAAACTAAATGTTAAATCTGTGAGAGTTTTCTTTCCCGAACATTGTTCCTATGTTTAACTGCACTTGGGCTTCCGCACATTTTGATTTGTCCGTAACCCGTGTTTACCGTTATTGAAAAAAACGGTAATTTTTAGTGCTCTCGACTAAGCTGTTTGACTCCCGTTTATTGGACACGTTGGGCTTGCATTTAAACCTGTATTCGATTACTGTTGAGGTTTGTTATATTTTGCTTGTTAATCGTCTTTGTCAATATAGTACAGCGTAAATTGACGTATTGTTCTGATTTGGGATCAATTCATAAATGCTCGTCACTCCCGGTATAAGAATTTCGTGGCTTGTAGCAGGCAACTAGTTTCCGTGACAGGAACTATTCCCCAGTGACGATTTGGTCGCAACAGTACTCAACATCGAATTTGTGGACGCAACGTCGAATTCGCCGACGTCAATATGCCTGTTACCTGTTTCATAGTGAACAGTTACTCCGTCCCCTTCTTGACTAAATATGCTAAACTGTGGTATCTTCTCCAAAATATATAAAACTCAGTTCCTCTTTAAATGAATTCAAATCACATCTAGCTTCATTTCTTACCGTTGATAAAATTCGCAATCTACTTAAATTGAATGTTCTACCTGATGATTTATATAATAATAGCATTGCTGGTTATTGATATTAAATGAACGTTCATATCGTTCGAAACAACATTCTCTCGCTTCTGAGTTTTTTCTCCACAGCAAAATTCTCAACCCGCACCAAAATGAAACTGGCCTTCGGACCTTAATCTAGTGGAATAAACCACCTTCGCCTAGCAGACAAGAAAACGGCTCATGGTCAGGAAAGATCAATCTATTTACAACAATCACAATGAAAAAGTTTGAAACATCAACAATAGAGATTCTTCGCGCATCTTTGATGGACCTTATCCATTGATCATCAGTGTTGCCGAAAACATTCTAGACTTTTCTTTCCAATAACTGTGTTTTCGTAATATGTCAGATCACGTACCGATTACCTGGAAACAACTTTAAATACCGTTACCTTTATATTTATTGAACGTTAAATTCCTCTGAAACAAATGACCTTGAACCAATTGTTTTTGCAAATGTACATCCAATAACCTGATTGTACAAAGCTTTTGGAAATTATTGATCATGTATAACATGCCTTGGATTTCCAAGAATGAAATTTATTTAATTCAATTTATTTTTTTGGAAAAGATCAAATTTTCCCAACAATTGGTCGATAATGGAACGTTAAACACCGCAGGTGAGCGCATTCATTGTTCTGCTGAGGGATCTTGAGGTAGCTTAAGTAGTTCAACGATATGATCAAACATCCTTGTTTGTAAGGCTAAGATGCACTTTTAACTCCTAAAACTGTCGCTGGAACTTAAGGCTCTCGAAATGCAGCACAAACAGAAATTGCTTGAGGCGGCACAGAAGGTTGAAATGGCTGAGATTGCTGCTTCTGCATCCGACGATGCAGATCCACAGTTGCAAGATATTGATACCAATCAAAAGGTTGCAGGTTATCTTGCGCATTGTGGGCCTCAAGAGGCAGAAGTAGCTGACTAGCCTCGTTCGGAGGTAGAAGATTCTCTCAGTAATGAAACGCTCGGTAGTTTACCAAGATCTGACCTTCCGAAGATAGAATTGATGTTTTTTGATGGTTTAGCTAGCACCTATTCGAAATTGTTTCGTCAGTTCGAGACCTACGTGGATTCTAGAACTCGTGATGATGGACAGAGGTTCCTATATTTGCTAAATTATTGCAGAGGTATAGCAAAAGAAGCTATCGAAGAGTATGTCATGCTGCCACCTGAACGTGCGTATAAGCGGGCAAGATCAATCCTGAAGGACCTCTTCGGGCAACCGTTTTCAATAGCAAGGCCTGTTAGCCTCGTCAATTGTCGAGAAATTGTTTCTATTGGTGTAATGTTGAAGGATTTTGACCGTTGTTTTGTCGATGGTGATCAGGAAGCTAAGTAACCTGACACTGAATTACCTAAGTCGGATTTTGTGACTGAATTTGCGGACACTAATTCGGATGAGATGGAGAGCAAGCCTGGCTCCCATGACACCAAATCAGCAAAAATGAATAGTAGAGCTGGTTCACATGACACTGAATCAGCCAAAATGGGGGTGACAGATGGTCGGCATGACAATTTATATGATTGGCGCAAGACGTTCGGTTGTGTACCGGATGAGACATTTGTATTTCGAACCCCGGATACACTTGTTTCATTTTGCAGATCAGAGTTGTTTAGATGGCGCAAGATGTCGCTATTTGAGGATAAAATACACAAAGCTCATTCGGGTAGGATCGCACGCATAAGCTTCTTGTAGGGGAAAGTGGCAGAACCAGAGGACGTGGTTTGTCTTTGTCTAGCAAACGTTTTCCCTATAAAAAGCCACAAGTTTCCAGTGATGGTGATGCGACGTGGCGTGTGTGACTCGCCACTAAATATAGCTTTGTTCCACTGTACCTGGGGTGTTGGGCCCGTAGGCTGGTGCTTAAGGTGGGAGGCGGGTTTTCAGATATGCTGACCCCAGAAATACCACCGGGCATTCAGTCTGCTAGTTGCATGCGAAGACGAACGTTGATTACACTGAAAGCTATAGGTTGGAGGCGGGTCTGCCAACTCCAGAGATACCACCAAACATTTGATTGTCGAGTCGCTGTCATGCGTCGCGCGTGTACACGGGTCGGTAGCTAGGTAGAGGAAAGCCCCGCAGTTTGTGTCTCAACATGCTATTCATATTTAGAGGAATTTTAGTGGGCGGTGTATGAATCCGCGTTGATGTCTTGAAAATTCTTCTTTCGGTCAATCAAGATCAAACAAACTGAAGAAATTTGTTTCCCACCCTACACCCGTGTATCTTATCCAGTTTTTTGCGTCATAATTTTCCCGTGATACTTTTTTTGTTCTCTAAATTAAAAATAACATTTAAACTAAATGTTAAATCTGTGAGAGTTTTCTTTCCCGAACATTGTTCCTATGTTTAACTGCACTTGGGCTTCCGCACATTTTGATTTGTCTGTAACCCGTGTTTACCGTTATTGGAAAACGATAAATTTTAGTGTTCTCAACTAAGCTATTTGACTCCCGTTTATTGGACACGTTGGGTTCGCATTTAAACCTGTATTCGATTACTGTTGAGGTTTGTTATATTTTGCTTGTTAATCGTCTTTGTCAATATAGTACAGCGTAAATCGACGTTGTAAGATCTACATTAAACTTATTTCATTGACAACTAACTGTTTGAATCTGCTGGTATTTTGTATAGTTTTAACATTTTTGTTTTCCCTTTCCAAGCGCTCTATCGTAGATCTAGCTACGGGTAGCTCCTGCTCTAAATCCAATGCGCTTTGGGAAGCTGTATCTATGCCCTCTGGCTTATCGCACTCAGTCAATGCTACCTTAGAAGCAACTTTAGGCATTTTATGCAAAAGGATTCAAAGGAAAAAAAGGAAACAAATAAAAAGGGACGTCACCAATATTGTAAACTGGATCGATTCGCGAATCTTCAACTGCACTTCTCGCCAAGTTCGAGAAGAATCAAATCGCAAGTTGAGTACTGTATTTTCTCAAATTGATACAATTACGGTACAAATCGAATTCCAAGTTAAGTACTGCTTCGACGAACCAAAGTTGAGTACTGTAACGTCTGTGACGTGAGTAACGCGTATTCCACCCTTTTCTTAGTTCGACAAATTCAAAACCACAATTCGGATGTTATACGGTACTGTAATTAGCAACAATTACATCAACAATATTTATACAAACCTCAACTGTAAAGGAACGTACAGCAAACAGGAGGCAAAATACTCCAGAATCAATTATATCAAATGCAAACAAGTTCAATGATGACCTGAGATATAAATAGAATGAATGGAGTTACCAAAATTGCCGTCCAAAATGTCTATCAAAGACAAGATACCCAAAAGTGGTGTCAAAATGCAAGCCAATTACAAGGGCCCAAAATGGCAACCAAATTCAACAACAATGATAGACAATGGCTGAAACGAACAATTAAAACAAATAATTGACCAAGGGCGTGTAAAGAAAAGATTTACAAAAGCAAGTTTTTAATAACAAAAGAAATGTTTTCCATCAAATACAGCATAAATATAAAATACCGGAAAATATGATCAACAAAATTTAGATTCTGGAAATTGTTTCAAAATATAAGGTAAAGACGAAGGAAAAGGAAGAATTTCATAAAGTTGCATCTTACACCTACCACCGCTCGGCGAAAGCGATCACGTAATGATAAGCTTCGAAGCGGTACTGCGGTTTCACAAACCTACTGCTCGCCCTAGACGAAATTTCAGGCTTGTAGACTGGGATTTTCTTCTACAGTCTTTAAAATCTTTCTTTCAGTTCTCTAGCGATTTTAATGTAAGTGAAAACTGGGATATAATTTGTAAGTATCTTAAGGAATTACAAGACAAGCACGCTCCGATGCAAGTCGTGAAAAAGCATCATAGGCCGCCCTGGTGGACTCCTCGAGTTCGTCGGTCTACCCGTAAACGAGATCGTTCATGGCGGCAATATAAGCTATATCTCACTTCTGGTTCTTGGGTCCGATTCAAAACCGCTCGAAACGCTTGTGTTAAAATACAGCGTTTGCTGAAACAGGAGTTTGAGTTATCCTCAGCTAAGGATGCTAAATCCAATCCCAAAAGATTTCATAGCTACGCTCAATCGAAAGTAAAAACCAGGGAAAACATTAAAGATTTAAATCTGGAGGACGGAAAATTAGCCGATACCGACCTGTCTAAGGCGACTGCCTTCTCTAGGTTCTTCAGTGGCGTTCAGAGACGTGATAATTCTTTAATTGCTCCGTCTAGCTCGTTTAATCTACTACCTGGCGCTCCTGCACTAGATGAGTTGTCATTCATGGAATCCGAGGTGTATGAAGCACTTATCCATGTTCGCGTCAACAAAGCTGAGGGACCAGACGGTATCCACTCGATTATGCTAAAGAATCTTGCCCCAGTGCTCAGGTCAGCCCTCTCCGTGCCGGGTGGCACATGAGGCGAAGACAACTTCACGCCAGTGGTTCCGGTCTCTCGCTGCTTTCGTTGCCGTCTGCACCGTGAATCCTTGTGCATGTAGTTCGCGTTCCAACGTTCTGCGCCAAGTTTCCTTGGGCCGTCCCCTTTTCGTTTACCTTACGGGCGCCAGTGAATGGCTACCTTCGTATGCGAACTGGGATCCATCCTGCATACATCACCGAGCCACGGATCTGTTGTCTTCGTTTCCGTAGCAATGTAGGTTTTACGGGATAGGGTTGCTAGCCCTAAGCCCAACCCTCCTCCTTTCTCAGACGGGCTTGAGACCGTCCTTGGCGGAGTTGCCCCAGTGCTTGAAGAGCCCTTATGCAAGCTCTTCGATTCATGCTTGAACATGGGAGTGGTTTCTAGTGAGTGGAAAGAAGCTATAATCGTGCCAATACACAAGATGGGTTGCAGCTCAAATGTTGGTAACTATAGAGACCTGTTAGTATTGTTTGGAATATTTGTAGCTCGGGTCGTTGTTGTAGCTTACTTGCATATGTTCTCCGAGCTTGTTGAGTTTGCATCGGACGTTTCGTTGCCAGACTAGGCAACATCTTCAGCGATTGTTGGCAAATTGACTGCTCGAATTTGAACTGACGATGGTATTTGGCCGGCTGACCACTGGTCACGTGATCGCATGTGATTGATTGATTGGTTGGCTGTCTTTACGGTTCTTTGTCTCAGTCGCATCCGTGCGTAGATGTCGTCCAAGCTCACGTGTTCGTTGATCGATCGTTCACCGGAGTACCAGGCTTCGATGAACTCTCGTGCTGCTTTGTTATTAGCTCGACCCAAGATATGGCAGTTATGCCAGTCCATCTCGTGATCTTCGTTTTCGACGTGCGTTGATATGAGAGACTTGGAGTCGTGACGTCGTACGGCTAGTTGGTGCTCATGGATTCGAGTTTTTAGTTTTCGACCGGTTTGTCCGATGTAGTGTTTGTCACAGTGCGTGCACTGTATTTTGTACACTACGTTTGCGTTTTCATCTTTGGGTATTGCATCTTTCACTTTTGTGAGTATGTTACGTAGCGTTGCTGTTGGTTTGTGGGCGATAAAAATGCCATGAGGTCGTAGGAGTCTTGATGTCATTTCCGAGATGTCTTTGACGTATGGTAACGTCGCCCGTTGCATAACATCAGTCTGGTCTCGCCTAGGGCGTGTCGTTAGGCATCTACGGATAAAGTTCTTCGGGTAAGCGTTCTTCTGGAATAGTTTGTATAAATATTGTTCCTCCTCTTTTTGCAGTGTGAGTGTGCTGCAATGTGTTTTAGCGCGTTGAAACAACGTCCGAACGCAGCTTTTCTTGTGTGCTGCTGGGTGGTTGCTTTTGAAGTTCAAGATTTGGTCGGTGTGGCTCGGCTTTCTAAAGACATTGGTCTGTAGTTCGCCGTTACTCAGTCTGGTGACTTGTACGTCTAGGAATGGTAATTGACCGCTTGTTTCTTTTTCCATTGTGAACTGTATACCATTGAATACACAGTTGAGTAATCGTGCAGTTTCCTCAAGTCTTGATCGTTTAATAATCACGAAAGTATCGTCCACGTAGCGTACCCATAGGGTGGGTTGTATCAATGGTAGGGAGATCTGATCCAGCCTCTGCATTACGATTTCAGCGATTAGTCCTGAGATTGGTGATCCCATTGGGGTGCCTCTTATTTGTTCGTAAGCTTGTCTGTTGAAGGTGAATTGTGTTGTAAGGCATAAGTCTAGCAGTTCTAATAGGTCTTCTTTGTTAAGTCTTTCTC